>JAUMHQ010000085.1:7136272-7166994 GCA_032361165.1 Enteromius paludinosus
AGAACATAAACCCAACAGCAGATGCACAACATAGGCGTCTGATATTTCAGAACCGTCTCTGAGTCTCTAAGTCTTGTATTGACCTGTCTCAAGGTTTGCTGACAGATGCCAGCCGCTGTTCAGACAGTGTGTGGATGAGGGATTAAAAATGCATTCCTATAGGCAAACACATGCATTGATGCTTTTATAGAGAAACTTTAGATGAAATTATTACAGATTCCATGTGATCGTGCTCTTATTAACGGTGCCTTAGAGCAGCCAGTGGAAAAGCAGAACAATCAACGCACAGGCGCTGACTGAGCAACACTTTCTAAAGGGGTCACAGATATTGTCATGACAACGTCTGTTCGGTCCAGGTCACGCAACCTCCATTATAGTAACAGATGTGGACGGGCATCACATGTTGGTGCAAATTTCTGTGTGAAAGTTGCAATTAAGTATGACAATACAAAGATTTGCGAGAGATATAACCCTGAAGTCATCGGCACAATAGAAGCCAAAGAGAGCACGAACAAAGGCCAGGGCAGCATCTGCTCGGGTAAATATAAAATCATGCCATTACCAAAATGGCATGAGATGCATGGAACGGTAATAAAATGTCGCTGTGGAAGGGATAAAATATGATAATTTCAGCGCTTTTTATTTTTTTATCAATAGATTTTTCCATTACCGTGCAAAATGAATCACAGACTTTTGCGAAAAATTACATTTAGGACCAAGAAATGGCAATAATCCAACCTGCCTCATCTTTGTGTCATTTTTTAACCTTTTTCCTCCTATCCGAGGAGAGAAATGACAGGAAATGTAAACAGTTTTAAAATAAAAGGTTTTTTTATGGTCATCCTGTAATTAAACTAGACCAGTGCAAAGAGAGTGGGAAGAGAGAGGAACGGGGCCCAATTACATAGTGATAAAAGAAAGGAATGAAGAAGACGATGAAAAAAAATGAAGAAATAACAATTCAAAGCTTTCATGACACAAACTACTGAACCAGAGCACAAAGGACTCAATGCCAAAATAGTGTCAAAACCTGTCTAACCTACCTGTGAGACTCCAATGATGCAATAATTCAGACTCCCTGCAACTTACATACTGCAGAACATCAGACGGGAATAAAAACTCAAGGACGATAGAAAACATAAGTCTGTAGAGCAGCAGAAAGTCCATATTCAACCATGATTTTGTACGGTATTAAGGAAATGCACATACTCAGCTCTAAAGTCCTCAAATCAAGAACAATAACAATAACTCCTGTTTAATACAAGTTATGTGATCTGCTGCTTCAAACGCTCAAGCTCTTTAAAGCGAGATAGCTGTTAATTGTCTTTCATTCATCAGCTGGTAAAAAAATAGTTGTGAAAGTAGCTGTATTTCCATTAACCTTCAAACTGCACAAACTGAAATATACCCATACATCTCAAAGCACCCATATATCTCAAAAAAGTTATTCCGCTCTCACAAAATGGATATTGTTCCTTTGTACAGTTAAGGTTGTGTAGGACTCTAAAACTCCTTTAACTTTTAGAATTATTTTTAAAACTATATCAGATTTAAAATGTGCTAAACAGGCAGAAAAATACCAATAAACGAAAAATATGTATTAGTCGGTCTTATTTGTAGGGCAAACAAACTAATATGTTTCCTTGCCAGGAGAAAAGCAAACAAACAGCTTTTTTTTTGCTCTTACAGGAGTTGTGGGACAGATGCTCAGTAAATCATTTCAGAATTGAGGTCACAGGCAGGCAGGAAGGGGTGTGAGTTCTACTCTAATCAGTGCCACTTCAGGCCAATCCTTCATATTTCGGCCACCTTAGAGAATGTAAGTCTTTCCTGACCTGGGTTTGATTCCAAGCCGATCAAAAATTAAAATTCATGTACGAGATTCTGGGTTAAGGTGGATCATCCCATAAAGATCCAATATTTAGATGGGTTTTAGAGAATTGAAAGGGATAATCGCAAACAGCTACAGTACAGGACAGATTACAGATTGACCAATGAAATGAACAAACCCGCTAAATAGCCTACAGAAGCTCTGTTTATGTGCCAACGCAGCATTTATTTCATGAAGAAAACGTTACGACTGTTCCTAAGACATAACTTTGTGACAGAGGATTAAACCTGGTTTAGTTTTAGAGCGTTTCAGCTTTTCAGAGAGCAAACAGCAGTGCATTGCAGGAGATTATGGCAAATCTGATTACCATTATTTTACTGTACTTGTTCCGCTCATGCAAAATCTCATTTGGAAAAAGTCTTTAACCTTGACTTCTGTCAGCACTTTAGAGAGGAAAGAAACGTAAAAAGAAAAAAAAAAGAGAGCATTTTAAAGCAGAGACCAATTTACAGAGCATCAACGCTAAGAAGATGCAAATGACAAATCAACAGACAGAGATATGCAAATGACGTTGATCTAAAGTCATTACCACCACAATTAGTCTCCGCAATCATCAAAATATTTCAATAAGGATGGTTACAACTCATTGACTATTCATTATGTACTCTAATTAGATCATAAATTGTAAAGATATACAAGCACGAGCAATTTGACAGATAACTTCTGGTGAGAATCCTTTGAGCATGCATTAATAATAGTCAAAGAGCAAAAACTTTGGAAATAAATGTTGTTTGTTAAGCAACATGCACTCAGAAACTTTATGCTTCTTGTTCATTAATATATAAAAAAATTGCATACCACCAAAGTAAACTACGAACCCTTCGACCTCTGGCACGCATACAAAGCTAACAATAAATGTGCCTTGGGAGAAAATAAAGCAACCAGAATTCCACGGAAAATCATAAAATGATATGAAAAAGTGTTTTCAGACAACCCAATTTAAGGCATTGCTGGTTTCTAAGGATAAATTGCTTAGTACTCTAAGATCATTTGTTCACCACCTACCCAATCTGTCATTGGGTGTGGAGAGACACTGACAGACAGTTGTTTCAGTGTCGGGTGATTTTGTTACATATCCTGACAATGGAGCGATGCCAAGAACACTTTAGTATGCCCTCAAAATAAATGCCTTCTAAACTTAACTAAACTGCCTAGAGTGGGTTTATTTTTTTCTTATATTCTCCTTATGCGCTTAAATTACAAGTTTCATTTCCTTTTGCTGACGGCTACAACTTTTTTTCCAATCTTGGCATACCTGTTTAGCTTAATAAAACCCAAAGCACACCCCATCTTTTAAGGCATAATTTGCTAATAATGTTCCTGAAGCTGCATAAAACAAACATCGTTTGTACTCAGAGAACAACAACGAACAACTAGGTAAATGTTCTTAAATGGAACGAGGCCAAAATGTCCCTTCCCCTCGATCTGATGAAATAAACAGTGGTTGATTGTGCATCCTGCGTATGGCGATGGGGAATGATTTTTTGTAAATCCCAGGACACATATATTTGTTATATTCCATTTTACTATTTGTTAATGGCTCAGTGGTGCTGGGACTAAATCAATTTGAGCTGATCTTTAAAAGCCAGCGCATCAGTGAGCACATTAGCCTGATTTGCACTTCATTATGTGCACTGATGGGCAGTGCTGAACAATCACATCAGCAGGTGCAGAGTAGAGTGGAGGGAACCCAGGCAGGTAGAGCAGCGAGAGTGTGTGTCTGTGTCTTTGCGTGCTGCACGAGTAATTGCCTTTCTAGAAGAAGATGCAAAAGGTCCGCAGAGAGCTAAAGCGGATGTTCCACTGTTCTTTTTTTCACCAGTAAAAGAGTAAACTAGGACTGCTTTAAAAAGAGAAAAATGCATTTTAAAAAATGTTTACTTTTCTCTGCGTTCTTGCAGTTCTTCGAGGATTGCTTTGGGATTTGCTATCTGGAGTTGTTGTGCTGCTTTAAGGCTTCTTGATGATTTGCCAGGCAAACTTTTACACAGGATAAAATTACATCAAGTTTTATATTTTTCAGAATTTAGTATAGAATTTCCTCACTCTCTTTCTGAATGTATCATTGCATGATTTTGTTATTTACGTGTACAACACCCGAAAGGAATGCCAGTTGACAAAAAAAATGACCTGTTGAAAAAAATGCACATTTACTGTAATATCTAAATCTCAGGAATTAAAGCAGTCAAATTTGTACCCTAAACCACAAATTATGACACAAGTCAGAGCAAACAGATTAAATTGGGTTGGTCTGAGATTCATTAGCCGCAGATATTTAGCATTGATAACTGGAAAGCATATCTTCAAGGTTAAAATGCTCTTAATAAATAAAGATATGATTATTTATCCAATTTATGTTTTGCGTTTGGTTCAGTTTGAAGTCATTAGACAAATATTAGCATTTGATTCTTGTGGGAAAGATTAAATTAATAATTCATGTAATTTAGACAGGTTATGCAAAAATTTCTTAAGTAATCTCTTAAATAAACTTTTACTAAAACCCCCAAAAGTATTAGCATTTTTGTGCCATGGCTTACCTCTGGAATTTGTAATGGATTTTAATACGGCTTTTCAATTCATGATTAAAGTTCTGTGGTTAACATGATTTGAAGAGCATTTCTATTTTTCTCTACAAACAATTACATTCAATAAAAATAAATTAGATTTAAAAACTTACATTTGAGTTACAAATGCATGTAATTTCATGTCATAGAACAACATGAAGGTCTCTTTAGGTGATGTTAACCACAGATCTTATTTGACTCATAAATCGAAAACGTCTATTCTAAAAACCCATTGGAATTTCCCAATGGAGTCCACTGCGAGTTAGCCTTCCGGTTTGGCCAGTAAACTGACGCCATGACCGAACATCTCTATACCGAAAACTGTTCTATTGTCCATTTAAGTCAAACACACTAGCTACATTCAGATGAAGAATTCACATTTGGAGGCCACAGTTGAAGCAAGCATAAATATTAGAACTGCTGCTATCTAAACAACCTTCAGCTTCGACATTTCCAGACAACTAATTTCCACAGTGACCACCTATAAAGTCCTATTTTTGCATTAGACAAGAGCGAATGGGATGAGTCTGGGAGCAACTTTGCGGAGGGTGTCTGTGCAGATCTACTTGCGAGTGCCGGAGGACAACACATCACCTCTCTGGTGGGTCACAGCTGGCTGATCTCTCTCCCCAGGGGCCGACCTCTCCGCTGAGAAAGGCATTAGACGAAGAGCTGTGGGTTTTAACAAGGTAGCTGGCTTCATTTGAGCATGTGTTGCTTATTCGCAGCTGAAATGCTCTCAGCGCAGCTTATGTTGGACATATTTCCCTCTCTGCTACTGCATATTTACAGAGGCCATTGAAAACTCCTCAAGGGCATGACAGGCAATGTGAGAGAGCATATTTGTAGCCTTCAGCTTTTCTGTAATCCTCAGGTCTCTGCCCAACTTCTCGCCCTTGGTATCAGAAACACATGGGTAAAACAGCTCCTCCAATATATCAAAAAACACTTCGATATCACTCACACAGCATTAAAATTGTCCATGGATGTACGGCTTCTTTTAATATTTCTTTGGACTTGCTCTGAAGTGCCTTAATATTAAAGTGCTTTTTCAAGAAACATCACACCAGAGCAGCTCTTAGTTTTTCATATGCTACCGATCGCTGTCTGTGTAAATACTTCAGGGAAACCACATCTGATGGTCCAAATCGGTTATGAGTATCATGTATAGCTCATAGGTAAGATGATGAAAATTTGTGCTATTGTGATATTATCTCGCTACAAACAAAAGCTATATTAAGATCTTTAGCAAGACTTGTGAAGCAAATGTCATCAAAATGCTGTAAATATATATATATATATATACACACACAAATATATATCAACCAGACCACCTTGATAAATTTCATATACAAAGGAAGCAAGCTTCAGTATACCCGCATATGGGTAAAAAAGCTCTTCAAATAAATCATGCACACTTCTGTACTACTATTAAAATTGCCCATGGATGTATTACGGCTTCTTTTAATATTTTCGAGACTCACTCTGAAGTGCCTTAATATCAAAGTGCTTTTTCATGAAGCATCAAACCAGAGCTCCTCTTATTTCTTCATACGCTACTGCTCAGTATTGTCTGTGGGACTATTTTAGTGGAGTCCAATTGGACCACATCTAATGGTCCAAAACAGTCGAGTCTGATGTGTAGCCCGTAGGTAAAAAGGCATGATGAATCGCAGCCCACACGCAGGATTAATCTTTCTCATTAACGCCAAGCTGTGAACTGGAGCTCCGCATGACCACACAGGAGGTGTAGAGGCTCTTTAAACATGGACGGCACTTGTTAAGGATTACATCGGCCGCATCTCATTTTACGCCCAGGAAACCACCTATATCTAACACCCTATATCTAACATATTTATGAGAACACTAGTGTGTGAGTCAAATCAAGGCTATTGGAATATAGCTTATTAGGAGTCCTAATTGTAAAAAGTTTGGCAAGGAGCCTTTTTTGCACCAATGTTCTAGCTGATACAGTTTCTCTCATTAAAATATCTATGATAAAGAAAACACTTACTGTACACAAAATCTACAATCAGAGCAGTGCAAACAATTGAAACTAAGATGTAAAATTACTGCACTGCTTTATCACTTTACAAAAGAAATCAAACACGTTTGGGTATATTATCAGTAGAATCATTTGTCAAATCATGGAGACAAGCAGAATGTGCATTGTAAGTACTAAAAGTACTAACAGCTGATCTGTTATTACTAGGCTGGCTAATGACCAAGTAGTTAGTAGTGAGAGTTGGGTCCCTATATTAAAGTGTTACCATATTTATATATTTATTAAAAGTGGTACATTGTTACAAAAAAAAAAAATAAATGTCAAAGAAATGCTGTTTTGCCATGGATTTAAATCTCAAATTTACAGTTTAACTGCTGGGCTCAAACAAATATTACTAATTCGATTAAGTCACTTTAGAACTAGTAACAAAGCAATGTTCAGTTGCTGTATTAAAGACGCTCACTGTATTATGTAGAGTCAAGTAGTATGAGAGTGTAATGGACTGAGCAAGTGTGACTACCTGCATCTGATACAGCATTCAGCTCAATCTCATATTCACAATAAAACATTAGTTTGAATAGTCGCTGAGGAAAGCAAGCCTTACTTTCCTTCCTTACACATTTGAAGTCTAAAGAAATACTACTTAAAACTAAATTCCATGACACAAAAACAGTATTATTCATAAAATTACACTGGATTTGGGTGTCCACCATGACACTCTCTAAGAAATATACTGTACACCAAGCGGAGTGATACAAAACGATGAGAAGTTATGTTATAACGGTTAAAAATTTTTTGACACCGATACCTTGAGTGCGATACCGGTTCCTGAACGATAACTTTTTTGATACCAATTTTATGAAATCAGTTTTTAACAAAATTATATTATCTCAGAAAACGGTTTCAGCTTGTTGACATTTATACTGACTCAAAACCTCATCTACTGAGCCACTGCACGGAAAAACAAAAAAACAAATGCAAATTAGTTTTAATAAAGTTCAAATAGTATCTAATCTGTTCAAATAGTAATCTGTTATGCTACCTTTACACTAGTGCATTATTATTTATTCTTACAATAGCCGTATAATTTTTTTTCCTTTTATATTACAGCTTAAAACACTGAAGAAATACTGTTTTAATATATTTTGGAGTAGCCTATTATGTACATTCTACTGAAAAATAGTAATATATTTCTGCTGCCATGTCCTAACCCAACTTTTATTTTGACGGCTTACATGAATACCTTTACAGTTATGCACTATACATTAACATGGAGACATGCAGAATTCATCTTTCTTCTGGTCAAACACACTGGCTAGTGCTACTGTCTTAATGGCTCACTGACGTTGATGAGATTAACCCCTTTAGGTATCGAAATTGGGTACCTAAATTAGGTCGGAACCTAAAAAATATCAAACTTGATGACCAGCCCTAAATATCACACACCTCAAAAGGCTCTCGGCCAATCAGATCCGACGACCAGAAATAACTGCTGTATGAGTCAAAATAAAAGCATTTTTATCAAATAAATGCAGCCTGGGTAAAATTAAGAGACCAATAAGAGTTAGTTTAGATGTCTGGATTGCATTGGTAGAGCGATGCTGTATAGTCTAAGTAAAACTTTGGAACTAAGACTAACTTTCTGGGTATGTGTTTGCCGCTATCTGATTTGCATGATTCTTTGCAAACTGGTTGCTAAAACAATTCAAGCAACATGTGCAAATAAACAAGGCTATCAGTGAATTCCCTTAAGGCAGTCTGTCCCAGGTTTGTCCCATGATCATTTTTCATTCTTAATCTAAAAACCGTAAAATCCTGACAGGTCCCTGTTAGTAGATAGGGCTGACAGGGCAAGAATCCCAAGAGACATTCAGGAGGAAAAAAAACAGGGACACAGTGAGAAGAAAAAATATATGTTTTTGTGCACGAAACACCAGCTTGTTTTGTTCTTGGCTGTTCTTCACAGAGAATTATAGAGGCTGCAGAGATCAGCGGTCACAGACAATGTCAGGTTTCTTATTCTTTTACAAAAGTCTACAGATAATTTTTTTTTTCTGAAGTGAGTAGGGCTCACTGTATGCTGTTCTGTATCTAGACCTTATTAATAGCCCTTTTTAACACTTTTGCAACCACAAAGATAACACCATCATGCGATCATCAATGCATTTCCTGTTATCTGATGATTCTGGGATTACTGGACCTGACAAGAGATCCCCCCCACGAGCTGATCAAGGCTTAGCCACCCACTACACACTCTTCCAGAAGCTTCTGAGGGCTTTGCTCCAAATCACATGCTTAAAGTGAGAGATAAAGGCCAAACCTCACAACCAGGCTCAGTGGTGCTGATGGCCTGAATGAGGTCATTCCCAAGACTTGAAGCATGCTTCACCAAACCCCATCTAGGGGAACATCTTCCACTATTTAATAACTTACAATTGTTCTCCCCATTTAGCAGTGATCAAAAAGATAAGTACAGGAGGCAGACAGGTGTTGTAACTCACTTCATTTCAATGTCTCTGTGATTGCTTTTTCACTTTGCACACACATCTAAACTTTGACATAATATTTCCAGATTATCTGCTACAAATTAGTTGAGAAATCTATAACTACACAACAAGCAACAACTGCAAATCAATGTGAAATGAGAATACAAAGAGTGTCAGAATACAAAGGTTGAAGCAAATTAAAGCTATGCTGTGAAAATTGTCCATTTTGTAAATACAACAAAGACTATTGGAGTGTTTTAGAAGAAAACACTACAGCGTTTCCCCATTTAATTCACTGTGTTACTTCTTATTTATTATTCAATTCTACATAATAATTTAATTCACTGTGTTACTTCCTATTTATTATTCATTTCTACATAATAATTTCTGAGTGAAAATTATTTTATTAAACTATTTTTAGCCCTTAATTAAAGTAATTCATGGAGCCAAAATATGTTCAATTTAACATTCAATATTAGTCAATAAATATTCAATATCAAACCAGTCTAACTAATAAACGGTCAAAATATTACAAATATAGGCTATGTGTCACGACCTTGTCTGTGTTCTATGTCACAGTTTTGGTTTTGTTCTAGTATTTCCTATGTTTCCTTATTTGGTCATGTTCCTGTTCTTGTTTAGTTGATTAGTTAACCCTTGCAACCTGTGTTCCTCACCTGCCCTGCATTTACCCCTGTTTACTTAAGCCCTGTGTATTCTGTCCTGTGAGTCGATCGTCAATGTTAAATGGATGTCTGTAACCCAATCTATGTCTAGTTTCATTAACGTGAATGTTAAAACGTCAGTGCTTCGTCTACGCCTTGTACTACTACAGAGCCATGACAGAACGATCGACCGACAAAACAAAATCTACGACAGAATGGAGAACCTGTCACTTTCCTGCATTCTTGCCCCCAAGACGGCCGTCCCATTCTGGAGTATGCCAAAGAATTTCTCTGGATTGCTCGCCTGGTGCCCCCGGGAAGATCAAGCCCTGAAGACTGTTGTGGTTGGGGCTGGATCGTCATCTTGCGAGTCAGTTCTCCATTTCCAGCCATCAAGGTTCCCTCGCTCAGCTGAGGTATTACTGCGGAGAGCACCTCCAAAGCCTGCACTGCCCGAGCGCCTCAGCGAGCCTGTGCTGCCAGTGCCAGAGCCACAGCCCGAGATCACGCTGCCAGAGCCAGTGCCACAGCCAGAGTCTGCTACGCTGCCAGAGCCACAATCCGAGTTCACTTTGCACGAGACCACAGCAGAAAAGTGGTCTCGGGGAGTCCCACCCTCCCACCCACTGAAACCAACATGGCTGGGGCATCCCTCAACCTTACCTCCAGTCATCGAAGCCAGAACTCCACCTTGTCCCATGGTCCCGTCGGCTTCTCCATGGGTCCTAGCTCCCTCCTCTCCTACGGTGCTCGTCGGTCCACCAACCCCTTGCTGGGCTCGATTGTTCCCTGGCTCTGCCTTGGTCGGGTGTCGACCATCCATCTCCTCTGGACTCCACTCCTCTGGCTGCGCCTCATCCCTCCGTCCTGCCGGCTCGGTCAGGCTCCTCCCTCCCTCCGGCTCCGCCTTGGTCCTCTCTCGCTCCTCTGGATCCCCGTATCCGTGTTGGTTGCCGGCACCATGGATTCCACCTTGGCCCTCTGGATCCTCGCCGTCGGCCTGGTTCTTCGGCTTCCTGTCCTCACCGTCAGCTCCGCCCTGTGGCCAGGACGCCGCCCTCCCTCCCTCAGTAGTTCAGTTTAGGTGCGAGGACGCACCGTCCGGGAGGGGGAGATAATGTCACACCCTTGTCTGTGTTCTATGTCACAGTTTTGGTTTTGTTGTAGTATTTCCTATGTTTCCTTATTTGGTCATGTTCTTGTTTAGTTGACTAGTTAGTTCTTGTTCTTGTTTAGTTGACACCTGTGTCCCTCACCTGCCCTGCATTTACCCCTGTGTACTTAAGCCCTGTGTATTCTGTCCTGTGTGTCGATTGTCAATGTTAAATGGATGTCTGTAACCCGATCTATGTCTAGTTTCATTAAAGTCAATGTTAAAACTTCAGTGCTTCATCTACGCCTCGTACTACTACAGATCCGTGACACTATGTAATACTGTTTAAGTGTAGGGTCAATCAATTTTAAAAGTTAAAAAAATACGAACTGCAATTTTTTTTTTTTTTTAGAACAAAGTTGTTTAGGCTGTAGCAAACTTCACACACCACTATCATCGACAACAGTTTCTCTCTGGGAATAAGTCTGGTTCTTCAAGTCAGAAAACAAACGGCTTTACTCGACAGTGGTGCCCTGCTGTGAACTGCAGGGAGGAAAAGTGAGAAACGTCTGATCACAATGCTGACCATCCACAATACTCAATGTTACTCATTCTGATCATGGTTTAGCCAATACATAAGAGAGAGGCAAAAGCACCAGTTCCTCCCAGGACCCCCCAGGTGTGTGCAAAACGGGCGAAGTGAATAATAATTAAGGAAAAAGAATCATCCGGTGCCTTCAGTCAAATAATGACAGCCACCGTGCTGAAAGGTTGAGAAATTCATGGGTGGGGATGCATTAAAAATCATTACCAAGAAATGTGCACACTAAGATTATTCGCTGCGGGCAGCCGCTGATTGCTTTGTGGAGGGAGTCTGTGCAGCAAGCAAATCAAACTAGAGCTTGAGAGTTTCCCCTGTGCACAAATCACTAATTACTTATTAATGGCCAGATGAAGAGAGTCTGTGCCTTCAAAGTAAACACGTGCCAGTGACCCTGGAGAGGCAGAAGGAAATGGGAAGGAATCTCTCCGTAAACTGTGATGGCAACTAATCAAGTTCAGTGGCTCTTGCAGCCTCCAATACATCGGTGAAAAGGCCAATTCATAGCCCTTGCTCTGAGGGGACACTGAAAATAAATGCACAGAGTCATCTGTGTGTGAGAGAGAGGCAAACAGTGGATGAGAGAAACACAATTTCAGGAACATCAGGAAGATACATGTTTTTCATCAGTACACTGTAAAAAAAATTACTGATTTTAAACATAAATGGTAAAAAAAACTCTTAAATGGTTAATGGTAAATTTTTGTCAAATTTACAGAGAAAAACTGTAAACTGACATTCCTAGAATTCCCTGCATCGCATTTCAAATTTAGTTCGAATTCTATGTTTTTTTTCTTTGAAATATCAGTTTCTTCTTTGTTTTGTTTTTTATGAGTTATGAGTTATGTTTATTAGGGTTGTATGCTACATGTAATGCTGTTAAATTAATGTTTCTTTCTTCACCACCTGTGTTTGGTGGTGATGAGTGTATTTCAAAGCTACAAAACAGATTACACTACTTTA
The DNA here is from genome assembly GCA_032361165.1 of Enteromius paludinosus. Lineage (NCBI taxonomy): Eukaryota > Metazoa > Chordata > Actinopteri > Cypriniformes > Cyprinidae > Enteromius > Enteromius paludinosus. Next base: position 7,148,541 of record JAUMHQ010000085.1, read on the forward strand.
ATAGGTTGGTATATTAACATTATGTCAGTTAATGAAAGTACAGTATTCAACTGTAAGTGTAACTTGAATCCGCAAAACCTAAAATGTTGTTACAGTATTTTTTACGATCGAAATTCCGGCAACCACAGCTGCCTGTTTAAAGTGTAAAGTGAAGGTGAATGGAGACCAAGAAAAGAAAAGAGCAGCTTGTAATAGGGATGCACAATAAATCGGGTCCATATCAGTTAATGTGTTGTGCAATACTGGACTTTTTTTTTTTTAAGTTTAATATCTAACACCTTTAGACATACAGTAAAGCCCTTTAAAACACTGTTAAATGTAATATTTGATAAGGATTTTTGAAAATATAAATTTTTCAGTGCACTGAACATTGCTCACAGCAGATTGTGTTTTTTAGCATCTCAACAAAAACAATTATCTGTATCAGCCAGAATATTGGTATGGATGTAATCATAGCATGGGAAGGTTATGTGTGCTTTGGTGAAAAGTAATGCATACAAACGATGACAAAATATTCCTATTTGAATAACTGTCTCTTTAAGACCGAATGTATTATATCGTACGTGATTAATGTATGCATAAATGTTCTACACCAACAGTAAGCCTTATTAAAGTGACTGGATTATTAACCAGAAGAGAATTGATCTACAAAATTGCTGTACTTGAGTACAAGTGTGAAAAATGCAAAAAGGAAGTCCATAAATAATGTGACCACAAATGCAATAATTATATTCACCGTCATTCATTTATTTGACACACCTTCAAATTCAAGACAAGTGGATTCACATTAACGGACAAGTCACATGACAGACCCAATCAACGTTTGGTCATTTGTACTCATCAGAGTGGTGTATGCAATTGGACTAACACTGGATGAGGAAAAATATCTCCGCTATAGCATAATACGAAATGGTTCGTAAGGAACGATTATTCATTTGCATTTATTAGCATATATTCCACTGAGACATGCAGAAACGTGTAAGATTGTTTAGTCAAAATTACAATACAGCAGGGGCTATTTATCTTTTGAGAGGTTGTTAATTTGTTTGTGAGGGAAGCATGTTTCCATCTGCATTATGAATCAGGTGTAAATCCCATCTCAACGTGTTACTGCTCTCCAAACCACTAAGGCAAAAAGCTAGGACGTGCATGGTTCAAATACACGACACTGGCCTGAGAATTACAATGATACATTTAAGAGCGTGTTTATCACCAATAAACATAACTTTAGTCATAAGTTTATTCTCAGAGAAAGATTAAAAATATTGGTCAGTGGGACTGGTTAAGAAATGTTGAAAAATATAATATAAAAATCTTGTTTAAAAATAGCTGTTTTTATTTCAGAGCATCTGCGTGATTTCCCTCATAAGAGACCGGAAAGTGGAAAACACAAATGAAAAGATGATGCAACGATGCAAAATATTGAATTTCTATTAAAATACATATAATTGAAATGTTATTTTAAAAAAATGTATAATTACTTGAGTAATAAAAATATTTACAAATGATATCATATTTTATTATATTTATTTCAACATATTTATTAATTTATTTAATTTATTTACCCATGCATGTAAATTATTCAATCTATACGTGCTGCAAAAAAAACATGCACTTTAAATCTCAGTCCTAGTGTATGGTATATTCATTTGAACATCGTGCCAGAGGAAGTCTGCCAGTCAGATGCGATTCTCAGGAGCTATTCTGTTTTACCCTGATTGTGTTAGGCAGGGAAAAGCTGATCAGGGAGCATTTTTATCCCTAGGCTGATGATAAGATGAGCAGATCTGGCTCCAAGAGCACCAGCGACACAACCGGTTTGAACCCTGTGCCGCCGCCCAAAATAACCTCCTCCCCTCCCCCTCAAGCACCTACACAACACATCAACATCCAGGGACCCTAGAGAAACAGCCCTATCAGCAGCACTCAGCTGGTCACTATTTAAAAAAACTGTTTGGTTAAAACTCGGAGCACAGCCCAAGCCCGAGAACAGAGCTGTGCCTATCTCCAGGGGTTGAGGGGACTTGGAGCCATCACAAAGACATTTAGGCATCAAGTAGAGGAAAGGCAGAAAAAAAAAACCTTTTATAGGATCTTATCACCAGTCTTTATGAACACAGGAGGAACTACAGAGAAGTCGACATCACTGAACAGTTTCCCACAGCACCACGTTACCCAAGACATCACAAATGTACTGGTTATTGAGGACTAAACTTTTTCTTTCGGCATTAATTAAAAATGGCCTGATAAATCTATTAAAAGCTGCTGTTTCTAATGTTAGAGCACCCTTGGAGAACATTTCCGAAAACAACGCATCTGCCAGGAGCTTCTTCATTTCTGTCTACATCAAAGGCAATTAGTTTCTGAGCTTTTTCTTTCTGCATGCTAAGCTTCCTTCATTGTTCTAGTAAACACCCACTATTCGCAAACAAATTAGATGGAAGAAAACTGGACCGTATAGAGACCAGAACGCTTAAAGTGCCACGGCTGTTAGGGTATAATTCAAAACATGATTTAGATATCAGGCGTGAGAGGATACAAACAGGAACAAACATTAATTTCTCTCACGGTCATTTACTCACTTGCACAGAATGTCTTTAGTCGCTTCATCAAATCCGCTTGTTCTAATTAGAGCTCAACACTCAATGAATCAATAAAGAATTTTCTCACTTTTGCACACTGGGTTGTTACGAAAATTAATTTCAAACAGGTCATCTTGTGCAGTTTGCAAAGCTCTTTCCTTAATAATTCATTTATATTTAGTTGCATTCTACTAGTTAAGAGTTAAATCTACTAATTGAGAGTTAATTAGTAATTGTTTTGAAAGGGTAATCTCGCCAGTTGCCTTAAGGCTATGCAGATTTCACATAATGAATGTCAAAATAAACCCTTCAACATCTTAGAAGTTGTTTTATAACACATACTGTATCATTAAGGTCCAGAGGTTTTGAACAGATGAGTTGCAGGTCTGTTGTGTGAGGGTGTACTCACACTAGGCATGGTTGCCGTGAACCGGGCCAGAGTATGATTGTCCCCCCTCCCCTACCCCCTCTGGCCTGCACTCACATATGATTTTAGCAAACGTGCCGGAGCACGCTTACGTCATTATGGTGAGGTGGTTTCAGGATAAACAAGAAGAGCGGTGCTCTTGCTGGACGCTAGTGATGGGATTTATGACTCTTTGAGGGGATCCGAATCTTGGTGATCTGTTCCTTTTAAAGAGCCGTTCAAAAGAACAGCCTTCGTTCGCGAACGTCACAACTCTACTGGACGCAATGGAGTCCATCGCTCTGTTTACTTTGTGGATAGTAATTCTGAGTCGTTTGGTCCGCGGTGGTCCACAGCCCTCTTACAGCTTATTGTTAAACAAACATTACACCTCTGCTGTAGACCGAAGCGACTCTTTCTCCGCTATGTTTGTTTTGGAGCGTCGCAAAAACGTGACGTTGCGCGCCCTGTTCCGTGCTCCAGCACGTTTAGCGATCACACTACATGCGAATCGCGCCGGAGTCCAACTGAACCGTGCTCTGGCACAGATCTTACAAGCGGGCCCGGGCCAGCTAAATGTACTGCGCCCGGGCACGCTTCGGAGCACTCACACTAGTCAAACGAACCGCGCTTTGGTGGTCAAACACACTCGGGCACGGTTCAAACTGCCTAGTGTGAGTACACCCTTAAAGGGATAGTTTATAGCATTACAGTTGGACCACTATTTAAATCATGTCCTTACTACTGCTTTCTGGACCTTGACTGCACTGCGGTGCTGTTCTAGCCTAGATTTTCTGTCTTGTTTCCTGCCAAAATATCTAGGATTTTCGAGACAAAAGAAAAAAATATTGCCTTGTTTTCCGAAAATAATTAAGTTTGTGTTCCAAAGATGAATGAACGTCTTACAGGTTTGGAACGACATATGTAATTAATGACATTTCATTTTTGAGGGATTTATCCCTTTAAGATAAGACAAACCTACTCCTACATTTTTTGATGATGTCAAAGATTATGTGATTATGAGCATATATATTATCAAAATATGTGCATATATACTGCATATAGGTTTCATATATGCGCTTATATACTGCATACAGGTTTCATATGTATTATCATATATGCGCTTATATACTGCATACAGGTTTCATATGTATTATCATATATGCGCTTATATACTGCATATAGGTTTCATATATGCGCATATATATTATCATATATGTGCATATATACTGCATATAGGTTTCATATATGCGCATATATCCTCATATAGATTCTTTCCATGTGGGCAATTTCAACATGCACAGGTTGCATGACACACCGTCACCAATTACAACCACAACCACAAACAAAGCTACACAAGGAAATACAATCCAGGATACAATTAAGGTCCTGTACTTTCCAAAAAAAAAGTTCCAAGCATTTCCAGTCACTTGTGAGGATTTTTGGTTAAGGCTTTTAAAATCTTCTACAGAGCACAGTTCATGTACAAAGAGTAATTTGTGAGAGAATGACTAGAAAAATATAAGTAGATGATAGAAATTTATCCATGACCTTTTCAGATTCTATTAATTTGTGAGATTTTTGAGGTCTCGATATAACACTTTTGAAATTACCAGATAATTCAGGACTGTGGGAATGAAAAGGGATCACCTGCACCAATGATAAACGTAGTTTGCATTGACAACAGTGAATTTGGAGAGCATGAAACCATCCAAATTCAAGGACCATGCAGAAACTAAAATTGGCGATTTATATTATATTCAGCCTACCTTAGAAACAGAAATGCCTACTCAAACTGAGTGGGCATGTGAAGTGAAGTTTGAATACAACTTTCAAAAACTAAAAAAAGGAAATAGATTTCCTCTTAATTATTTAATTTTTATGATATTTGCTGGCAAAGTATTTGCAGTGCTGAAAATATTTTTTGGGGGTGGGTGACAGTTGGGGGCAAAAGATATGTCAACAAAACTCACATTTACTTTTGAATAATTATCAAAATGTCAGATCTGTACACTTAAAACGTATTACAAGAGTTGGTCACTCACCTTAAAGTGAAGATCTCTACAGATGAAAGGGTGGATACAGCTAGGAAGGCTGACACCGTCTCCCTCTGCCTGATGGGTCTAGAGGGAACCATCACCACAAAGTTACTGTCCAATCGCAGCTCAGAGAGTGGCTGGAACAGACGAACGCTGCCGATCCTGCGCATGGGAGTGGGCCCTGAGAAGTACCCGGCAGGCCCCAGCTGCCCAGTGCGAATAGAATTGGTCTTCCGGGAGTCATCCGAGCTGCATTCCCCAGTGTCAGTAGATTGTAGCATGTAATACAGCTCCACAGGAGTGCCTTCAACCAGCTCGGGAGATCTCTGTCGACCTGGTATGACACTAGGAGGACTGAACCAGCTAGGCAGAGGCTCCAGTTCAGCCACGCACAGTCCGAGTTCCCCTTTTAGATGACAGGTGCCTCGTACCTCTTGGGTTTCATGGAAGGCGAACATCCTGACACACGGTAACTTGTCCACGGCACTGTAGTCGTCCCAGTCCCGCCCCACAACGTAAAAGAGAACCTGAACCTTTGGCCAACTTGGATGGATTCGCTCACTGATAATAAAAGTCTGCACTTTCCAGTTAAAACTAAAGAGAGGAGAGGAAGTGGATGATGGCGATGTGGCTGAGGGGTTGGTGAAGAGTCCCGGGCCCAGAAGCTCTGCAGGCACAGCTTGCTCTACATACAGTGGCCCGTAACTGGCATTAACCGACGGCATCTTTCTGGCTTGTTGAATGAAGAAAAGTTCAGTTCGAACCTGCAGGCTGGAGTTCCTCATGATGTCCTGGTTGGCCTCCTTCAGGAAGAAGGCAGACTCTGCATTTAACACCTGGTACCGGACAGGAAGATAAGTCGGGATGGCACCGTATCTCTGCAGTCCTTCCATCAGTAGCCGACTGTCGATGACTGACAAATAACAGAGAAGACAAAAAAAGACATCATTCATCCATTTATCAGACCTCTAAGCTCGACCTAGCTACTTGCATGCTCTTACATGCTCTAAAGTAAGAGTCATTTGTCTCCCACCCCATTCCGCAATCCCATCTCCAGGCAACCAAACTCTTTATTGAATGCCTTCAACCAGCAGTTCACTGCAGATATTTGGGGTGATGGAAGGACCCATGAGGCTCCATTGATTTTGCGTCACAGCACTGGTCTGAGAGAAAGAGATGCTGGAGATTTGTGACAGCTGGTGGCAGACAAATGCTATTGGTGCTTAAGGCAGACACTACAGCACAGCAAGAGGATACATTGTGCAACGTGAAGTATTTTATGGTTTGTTTAAAGGTTTTGCCTGTGCAATATAGATTGAGTCTTGGGGTATGTTCTACTGCATTTGTACACAGCAAGTTAATTTTGTTGTATTATTCTTTTAATGTAAATCACCCATAAAAAATCCACTCATCTCATGAATATTGAGTTAATATAGTGGAATCAGTTTGTTTTGTTTCAGGGGAGCCAGATATTGAGAAGAGTAATGCAACGTGTCAGTGAAGAAAAGAGGGAGAAAAAGTTTACTCAAAGACTATTTTCCTGTGGGACTAAAACATTATTCTTTTTGGCAGCAATAAAAACGGAGAGAGAGAAAAAGGGAGAAAGATAAAGAGTAAAGAAATCAGAGAAATAAAGCACAAAGAACATACTGAATGCGGTGGTACACCACACTGATTAACTTAAGTTAAAAACTTACATTTTTGATTTCTTCAAAAATAACAAAAAAAGGAAAGAATGTGCTACTTTAAAAAAAAAAATAATTAATTGAATCGCAGACACTGTATCTTTCTTTTGGAAACAAAAAGAATATAACATATCTCGTCATTTGGAAGAATCAGATGGGCAGCACATTTTTTTCTATCTCATACTAAATGATTAAGCCAAAATATTTTTGGACCATGTTTACTGAAAATTACAGTGAAACTTAAAACTTAAACTTGTTAAAATTAATGAAATCAAGAAACACAACAATTAAAATTTAGGCCAACTACAATTAGCAAGTTCTGACTTATAGTAGATAAATAATTATATACCATAGATAAGTTTCACAAATTTACAAAGTTTGGCAACATATAAAAACAAAATCTTGATACACACTAAATAACATAGTATGACACTCAAGGATGAGATTCCAGCATTTACAGCATTTTAACTCATCAGATATTAAATTTTGTACAATATATTACAAATTCTCTCTATATATAAACAATATGAATATAAAAAGTGTGTATATATATATATATATATATACTGTATATACGGTTTCAACGACAACAAACGTTACTGTGCATGCATGCTTTTGTGGACCTAACTTAACTTCCGGTAGACATCCAAATAGAATCAATAACAACAGCTTAGTCCTTCTAGAGTAGATATTTTTTTAATAACAAATCCAATATGTTCCCTACATAGACCAGACGAATCTATTATAAATGCAAATTCATTCTTTGTTAGCAGGAGATGCTTTAAGCACAATAAAAACAAGAGGTTTCCCTGGTAACGACTATAGACAAAGCAGCTCTGAACTTACAAACGCTGCCTTATATGTAGGATGAAATAAAAATGTCATTTTCTAAAGACAGTCTTCCTTCAGAAATACACCCAGCCTCGGTTTGATTTTTTAAACGTGCATTACATGCTCATGTTTACTCAACAAAACCATTTGGACATTCGATTGGTTTTCATATATCGTGACAGGTCGCAACAAATAAATAAAGCACAATACCAACAAGACCAACTTCATTACTCATTATTGGCTGCGTTTGTAGCCCACGACACTAACCAGACCATTAAACAAACACAGACTGGAAGTTAACTAAGGTCCAGGTGTGTGCGCCCGATGAAACAATCTTTATATATATATATATATACACACATGGAAAGAAAGCAACCTCTGCAGTGCAACAACAGTCACTGTACAGAGCAGAGGAAAGAGGGCTAACAAGAAAGAGGCACATAGGCGTTTCATAAGAAGTCAGTGCCTGAACATACATGTCACCCTTGTCCTCAGAGCCAATTACAAGTGAGATGGCAAGCTTGTAGTGACTTATCTAATCACTTCACAGCAATGCAGCTCAAACCCACCTCAGTACACAAGAGCCAACTACACACTCACACACATATTATGCAAGTACAGTATTTGTGTGGAGAAATGAAAATCTCAGTGCTCCAAGCAGAAAAAAAAACTAAAAAATAACTTGTAAATCCATTCATGACTCAGTGATAAAAGAGGAAACGTGTTACATCGTTTCATCTCTGCTGGATCAGTTCTCCTCTTTTTCTCTAAAATTAGCATATGTTCAGCCTAAACTGTATTCAAGGCTTAATTAGCAGGTGAGCCAAGATAATTTACTGGGGTTAAAACGATATTGTGTGCGTACAATTTTTATTAATGTTGGAATATTTTGGTTAAAATCATCAGAGGCAAGTCAAGATTGTTGCCTCAATAAAATGCATCTATGTAACGGCCCCTATAACAATTGGTTAAGCAGTCAGGTTCATAACAAAGTACCAGACTGTGATAGTCTGGCCATTTGAAGTAAATTTATGCATTTAAAAAAAGTGTATTTCAAGCTTCTGTCATCATTCTTCATCATTCTTTAGTAAACAAACAGCCTTACAATGTGCAAATAATTAAAAAAAAAAAAAAACATTGGTGTTTTGTTTAGTAATTCATTAGGATACAGACCAGAAAATAATATTCTAGCATGAAAAAGGTTTATATCTTCCTCTCTTTTAATGATTAATACATGGGAAGAGATCATTCTTCATTCAAGATGATATCTAATTTTCTAAAAGGCCTAGGGTTTTCTTTTATGGTTACATTATTCTTCATAAGCAGACTCTGGTTAGCAGAAGATACAAGAATTATAGACCGGACTCTTTCAAACACACATTTAATCTTTTTTTTTTTTTTGGTTGCTTGACGGCTATTTTTAAACTGACCTCTTCCTTGATTTGTCTGCATCAGTTTAGCAATAGTTTGATGGCTTAGGCAAGACTCGTGCTGACAGTTGCACATAAGCGAATAGAAAAAGCGGTGATTCGGGAGCTGTTAACTAATTTAAGATATGCTCTACCATGGAAACCTGTCTCAGCTTCAGATTCTGGCCTTCAGGGAAAGTTAACATAGTAAGGTTTTGGGGCATCATAATTGGATTGCCCTTGGGCCATTTTCTCAGCTGCCATTATAAGAACGTCTTACTGTAAGTGAAGTAGCAGTTGCACGGGATAGTGGCCAACTGCTGAGCTGATAGATAACATTAATAATGGTAATAGTTCAGAGTGCCCACACTGCATACATTAAATGAGTAGGTAGCGTTCAGTGTCTGAGGTTAACACCATCACTTGAAGGCAAGTAGGACACATCTTTCAATGGCAGCCACTTAATAGAAAGACAATCAATAAGACAAAACATATCTAAGAGCAATAAAGGTGTTCAAATGAGTTGTTCAGACTGCACAGACATCGATGCGCCAGACACAGTCCAGCAATGCGAAATAAATAATCCAATGCTGATTTAACAGTTGATACGATTCTTTAGGGTATTAATGAAACGTCTGCAACATACTTTGGTTAAAATGTCTCAATGGTAGTGTAAAAAACACCTTTGTATCCTGCCAAAATCAGCTCTGTTTTCAGCAAGCCATTCTACTCCACGTTGCTTTAAATGCTAATGAGCTCTACTCACCCCGCCCCTCTCTTCCATGGAGTACTTTAGTTGCTACTTATCACATACTAGGAAAGGTGATTTGCAAAGATTTATAAAAATCCCTTATACTCTTTTCTTCTGTAGATGAAGCTGGATCCCAAATGATTTGAGCAAACTTACACATTTTTGCAGATCAGGGATCAGCGCATTCCCTTACAAATGAAAGTAACGTTAATCCTTTGTGTCTTTAGTGGCTCAGATGCCAGATGTAAATAACGAATGCTTTGTTCATTTTTACATCCAACATCCAATCGCTCATTCAGAGTTTCCTTGCATCAGAGTTGATTGACAGTTCTAAGGCTCTAAGACACCCTTGTCAATCAACTATCGTGGGAGGGGCCTGTGCAGAACTATGCCATTCTGACAGGAATCTCAGAACAGCCCATGAGAAAGGGGATTTTAAATTAGGGATTTAAGAAAAACACACTCGGTGGATTTTTAGCATTAATAAATGGATGTATACACACTCTTCTATCACATATTTATGTTCAAACTGGGAATTGCATCCGATGACCCCTTTAATGGTCCAACCCGATCTCACGGCAATTCATACATATTTTACGAGATGGCTAATTCGTAAAAATTCATACAACCTCACTCTTTTGGTAAATCGTGCATATTTTACAAGTTGCCAATTCGTATGAATTTGTATGAATGACCTACACCTAGCCCCGCCCCTAAAACCTAACTGTCACTGGGATTTAGACAAAATGTACAAAATCGTACGAATGAGGTTGTACGGATTAGTACGAATTTGCACAAATTTCCACAAATACGTATGAATTGGTCATGAGACTGTGTTGGAATGGTCTCATTCCTCATTGATGCAGAAACAATTTACAAGAACAAGAGAAAAATAGTGATGTAAAACTTTTATATTCTAAAACTTTTTTTGATTTTATCAAATTATTACAAAAACCACAAACACTAAAATTATGACAATAAATTGTATATTATGTTTCCAGATCCTTGCCAATGCACTAACGCATTTATAAATGAATAATCCAGAACATTAGATTCTTATGAACAACCCTTACTCGTTGTAAAACCACTGTAATGCATTACCACCCATGGATTATAGCTTTAATCTATAGCTTTAAATTATGTTGCTGATAAAAATTTTAGCCATGCAATTTGTAGTTCATTCCGGATTACATTTCAGAAGTAACTCCTCACTGCACATAATTACATGCTAAGTTAGAACAAGACAGAGACGGGGAGGAAGACAGAAAAGGCCCAAACTATCTGGGCATCGAGCACACGCACCGATTGCATCAGTATTGTGGAGCAGGAATCTCAGCATGTAAGCCTCATCTGAGATGAGTCTGCCGAGTAAAGGGAGAAAATTAAGCTGATCTCAAATGTCGGGAGATGTGAAACAAGCAAAGGGGAAAATTAAAGATTCTAAGCCTATGGAGAGGATGCCACTGACAGATGCCACATACTGAAAAAACATAGCTTCTGTCATATGTTTAAATAGGGAGTCTTTCCTCGCCACAATTAAGGCTAAAAAAAATGTTGTTGATTTTAGAACTAGGCAAAATTGCACCACCCACTTCAGAGCTACTTGACATGGCTTGTAGATACAGAGTAAATTAACCTCAATTGCTCTGTTGACAACAGCACCACTGCTAGTTGCGATCAGACTCCGATTGGCCTCGATTGAGCTCCAAAAATAATAGCTGTTTAGTCATGATGTCAGTTTGTAGGCCAACCCAGAGGGCAGATTCACTGTGGGCCCCATCGGTAATTTCAATTAGGTTTTTAGAATAGTGGATTTCAATTTATGAGTAAAATAAGGTCTAACATTACCTGAGGAGACTGTCACGTTATACAAAATAAATCACAGACTCATACCTCTACTATTACTTTTGAAACCATTTTTTTAGAAGTTTGTACATGTTTCCACATAAGGTTTCTTACTTAGTCAAACACACTTGGTTTCAGAATTCAAAGTAGAGATGATTCTGTAATTAATACCAACCATTTAAAATCATTCTAATACGCAGATTTGGTGCTCAAAAGTATGTTTTTTTTTTTCAAATGTGAAAAGACTTTTGCTTCTTGATATTTTGGTGAAAACCGTAATTTATCAGGGTTCTTTGATTAAAATAGATCTTTTGTAACAATGTACCTGTGTGTTGTGTGTCACTTTTGTTAAATTTTATGCATGAGTATTAATTAAAAAAAAGAAAAAACTGAAACTTAAAGATCTCAAACTACTGAATGGTAGCATATGTGTTAGATGAAAAGGTTTAAACCTTATAAAGATCTTGAAGGCTTAGTTCACACCAAAATGAAAATTCTGTCATTAATTACTCACCCTCATGTCGTTCCAAACCCGTAAGACCTTTGTTCATCTTTGTAATACAAATTAAGATATTTTTGATGAATTCTGAGAGCTAGCTGACCCTCCATAGACAGCAATACAAATGAAATGATCCAGATCCAGGAACATAGTAAATACATCAATAAAACAGGATGTGACATCAGTAGTTCAACTTCACTTTTGCGACGCTACGAGAATACTTTACACAAGTAAACGAGGCTAATTACGTCAAATACGCTAAAGTGTGCATATGCATTGCGTTGTAATACTCTCTAAATGGTGAAAGGCATAAAGAATGGTTGAGTCAAATATGCTATGCTATGCACCTCAAAAAAAGGTATTCTCATAGCGTCGCAAAAGTGAAGTTCAGCTACTTATGTCACATCCTGTGTTTACCGATGTATTTACTATGTTTCTGGACTTGGGAACATTTCAGTTGTGTTGCTGTCTATGGAGGGTCAATAATATTTTAAATTTGTGTTCTGAAGAAGAGAAAAAGTCTTACGGGTTGGGAACGACATGAGGGTGCGTAATTAATGACAGAATTTTCCTTTTGGGGTGAACTAACCCTTAAATATACTAAATAATCAAAACCTGTGACTCTAAAAATGTATCTTAAAACTGAACAGACTTAATGCTTTCTGGAAGATTCTTTAAATCCATCTTCCCTTTTTTCCCCCATTCAAAAATGATGCATGAAACAGTACCATTTTCCATAATGATAATGAAGAAATTTTCAGAGACCCACTAATGGCAGGAAACTCTTGATCTGCATTCGTCATGTCTGGCTGCAGAAATATCTTCCACAATCTGCCTTCATAAAACATAAGCACTAGGCTTCCATGAATCATGTGCCCCCATCGAGACATCTAAACAAACCTAAGGTGTCACAAACATAAGCACAGACACATTTGAGTCCAGAGTGGGCTTTTTATGATTACATTATTGCTATCTATTGGTCATTGAGCTTGAGTGCACTGCCATGAGGGCTGGAAAAAGTAAATTGACTGTCTGTTTATTAAACTGAAAAAGTCTGATGGCTCACTAGATTTGCCAAGGCAGCAGAGAAGAAGGAGAAAAATCTGCTGATTTGAGCATCTCAGAGTACCTGTTATACCAACCACAGCTCCTGCTGTTGGGAGAGCTGGAATTTTTTATTTCAAGGTAACAGGCTTTGAGGATCAGTTTGTCTGGTGAGATTTTTAGCCATTCCGACTCTCTCCCAATCACCAGTGTTTGCAATCTCAGCTCGATTCTGTAGCCCTTGACTAACGGATTCAGTCTGATGCTGAGCCCAGCATCGATGAATTATGAGAGAGCATGCTTAAAAAGGAAGGCACCCTGTCATACAGGACGACTTGGAGAATGATGTAATGATATGCAGGTACGTTCTCATTTAGAGTCATACCTCCGGGGATCACGTCTCCTCGACAAATGAAAAATAAGCGAGAACAGAGGCTGGTGAGAGGAAGTCAAATGAAAATATGAGTGATGGCTCAGATTATTAGAATCCAAAGCCTTCAACAATGAAAAAATGACAACCACAAACCAGCATGAAAATAAATGGGCTTCTTTTAAATTTGCATATTTGGTTACCTACAGTGCTTTTGTTTTTGCGTTTTAGGCAAATTGTTGTCAGGGAAACAATCCATTAACTATGACCAATTTGGCCAATGGCAGCTTATGGTGTTTCAAGGCTTTATTTTGTTTGGCTATTGGCAGTGAGACTAGGCAGGCTGGATTCAAGAACAAACATCATGAACACGGAGGAGAGCTGATAAATATGATTATTTGTCTATTTAAATAGAATGGATAAACACAGTGTGGATGTGCTAAACATAACTCATATATAAATATAGCTTCCAACAACATACAGTTTACAGCTTTAGTTTTAAAGCAGCATCTTTACTAGAGAAAATATTAATATTTGTGCCAACTGAGAACAGCTCGACAGACCCTTGAAACGGTTTGATGACTGCAATTTTATTTCCTGACATATTTCTTATTGAAACCGAAGGTGGAATGTATTGAAGCGTCTGTTCCTTCTGTAAATATTCAATGGTTTTTAGTTTACAGCTGAGTAAAAAAAAATTTTTTTTTAAATATAACATTAAAATATAATAATAAGAATAATAACTGTAATAAAATATTAAAATATCATTTTAAAATTAAATAATAGACTACTAAAATAATAGTGTTAACACTGTTTATTGATTACACAGCTGTATTACCAGTGCTACAAAAAAACCACAACCGGAAATGCCTGCAGCAGGCACACAACGTCACAGCATAAGACCAAGATATTTGGTTAAATTTGGTCAAATTGGGACTTCAGGTGACCAAAATTCCATTGAAGACATCAGCAGACATTGATATTTGTTGGTCTTAGGTTGTGTAACCAAAATTCAACATTAAGTCAACGTCAAATTGGCGCCAAATACTGACATAATCCTGTCTAACATAATGTCCAACATCAACCTACCGTTATATATTACCGTGCTGTATTAAAAATTGTTTTTCAATAATGTGATATACTTTTTTCGACATGTATTCTGCAAAGTTTCATTTGCCAAAAAAAAAAAACTACATGTTAATGCGTACATTAACATATAGATGGCCTCAAAGCTAACACATACTGACTAATAGTTACAGAACCCCAATTTAGATTTCATAAGGTTTTAAAGTTAAAAGCCATTACACAAAAATATGGCTACTAATTAATCAGACACGGTGTTCCATTCAAACTATATAAATAAAAAATAACAACACTTGTATAATGAAAGCTCGCCACCATTGTTGGCCAGACTCCAGTTCGTGGGCATGAGCATGTGGCAGAGAGACTGTATCTCTGAAATGACACTGTTGCTGTTTTAACTGATGACAGGGCTTTGAATGCATTCAAAATGCACTGTGGATATTTAGTGCCAATAAAACCACAACTCTGATTTATGCATGGCAAGAAGGCATTTAATTGCATTGAACATTTATTTTTTTGTTCTCCATGAAGAAACCACATGGGTTTTAGAGTGTTCAACTGAAAATGCTTTAATCATGATCAGCATGACAGCCAAGTTCAATCCATAAATGAATCCAGCGCTGGCAGTAACTAGTACACGTAGCGATGACACAAACTTAACTACACTTTTCAGTAGCGTGACAATAGCACAGCTGGTTTCATAATAGTGCTGCTATTCCAAAATCCGACATGTACCAGTATAACGTGACAAAACACTAGATAATCATCAAATTGTGCTGTTCTAAACTGTTGTCACTCTACTGAGCTCCAGGCTTTAGGGCTTCTGGGTTGTTAAAGTGTTTGCCATGGCTCAAGTTCACAAACCCGGGTCACCAAAGCAGCAACCAAATAATACAGCAAATTGTTTGTATACAAAAGCATGACACGTCTTATTTAGCTTGAAGCAAACTTGCTAATCCAGATGTCAAATATATAAAAAAGGACACATAGAAACTTTGGATTGCAGTGAATTGCATAGCTGTTCAATTGGAAATGTGTATGAATACTGTATACAGTGCTGTGGTTGCTACTTCTCTAGCTCTGATGCCCACAAGTGGAACACTGCAGTGTTTAATCAGACAAATGAAAGAAAAAGACTTAAAAATGAGTTTGACTAGATCAAACAGAGTTTATTGATGACTCTGGGAGTCTCAGGGCAATAACTATCACAAATATTCACAGTAATTATGGGTTTTAATGATGATACTTTAACATTTACAATTAGTGTAAGAGGGTATGTTTGCACTGAAAAGAATGACAAGAATGACAATGGTTATTATAGCAGTCCCAGGTTAAAGTAAATTACATGACATGCCAGAAATAGTATAGTATAACTATTTATATGTAGAACCAAACTAAGAAACAATTTATTCTTTTGTGGCCACAATACATTTTTGTTCGCATATGATGTGGGCGGCTCCGTGGATTACATAAACAATGCAAATTTTAAAGAAACAGTTCACCTAAAAAATGGGTTTCAGCTGCTAGTTCCTCAATTTGTCAAGTATAATAATCTGCACTAATTTAAATTCAGTAGCCATTTGTGGTAACAAGCTTCATGTCTGTGGTTGCCAGATGTCAAGAGGTTAAATCCCCAATCACTATTTTCCCTTTAATCAATAAACTTTCTGCTCAATGGTTTATTTAATCTTCCTAATCTGGCAACCACGTGTACACGTACTCTGTTACAGAAAAAAACGCAGATGAGCTGAAAACACCAGCAAGCATAATTTAGCGCTTAGTGATCTCTTTTGAGATTTTCTGCTCATTCAAAAGTGCAACACAGACAGTCTATTTTTTCCCCAGGAGTTTCTCACAATGACTTGATTTGTGCTTTGGTAAAAGTGCAATAATTCTGCTAATGTAATAAATTAAAATAACAGTGATTGTGATTATTAAACATGTTTTTGTTTTTGAGCAAAATAATGGTGATTACCCGTCCAGATTAAATTCAGCCCTACATATAAGCATGTTTAAGATAAAGTCTAAGTGCATCTGCTCAAATCATGGCGAGAACGTCTGAAAACACTACCAATCACAACGACAGCAGCAGTCCTCTTTAACAGGCATGAGATAAAATACATCCCATGCTAAATCACACCAAGAGTACCGTGACTACTATGATTTACAACTTCTCCCCAACATTAAAGAGCTGATCATCAAAAACACATATATGAGATGTATGCATTTGAGAGGAGATGAACAATCAGCCACAGCAGCAGTACATCCCCAGGAGCCCAGCAAACACGCTAAGAAGAAAAAAGATGGGGAGAGAAAAGAATACGTGGCCGAAATGAGATGAACTCCATGTCTCCAGTGTGCAAGGCTCCAAGTTCAGACACATGCTATCTCTTCAGACACTGCCACAGTGAAATGAGGCTCCCTTTGTTCCCGAGTAAAATGTCCCCTGTCATTTTGACTCAACACGGAGTATAGCGATATCTATCAGCTCTCCCGGCCCCGTAAGACATTGTAAGTAACAGCAAAAAAGTTGAGCCAGATAATTACCTCCGGTTTTTGCTGAGAAAAAGCTTTCCGTTGAGTTTCCCTTTTCTTTATTGCCAGTCATAAAGTACGGGGCCGCCTCATAAAATGTCTCTATATCACTGAGGCATTCTTCAAAAACCTGTTTTTCATGGGACATCGGTCCTTGAAATACTGAGGTTCTGCACCGAAGGTCAATGGGCTGATCAGCGGCTGATAAATTTGCCCTAGAGATTAACTAAGATGGCTTCCCTCCAGGAATGTGTCGTTCCTGAATGTCTCATGGAATCGAAAGGGAAAAAACTGACCAAAACACAGCCTATGACGGGGTCCAAATTGGTTAGGAGTGTTTGTGGTCACTGGTGTATAGAATTGTCAGAATGTGTTGATGCTTACTGCAATTGCAACGGATTATGTGAGGATTTATCTGTTTGGTACAAGGAAGTTTACCTCAGGGAAAGATTAGAAAAACATCACGGCGCACTAACAGTGAGTTTTATTTGTCATACCCAGAGCCTGATGGGCTATTGGAACTTACAAGAATTTGACTTAAAATGCTTTTTCTATTTTAATGAGATGCTTTCAAAAAACATATACAGAGTCATATAAATATCTGTTTAATGAAAGCACCGGCTTACGAAAGCATCAAATCCTACCCTTAAAATCCACAAGAAAAAGCTTAGGGGTAAAATTTGTTTATTTGTACACTTAAATGTTCATTTAAAAAAACCCTGAAAGATCTCTTGGCAAATACAGTTGTTTTTCATTAACTCAAAGAGATCCAACAAAGAAGAGTCATATGTCAGCAACCCTGCAGGATATTTCAGCAAAAAAAAAAAAACTTACTCTACCGTTGTTTTATGCATAAGAAATCTCATTTCACCAAAGCTTTAGCTGCAGGAGTTGCCAACACCCCACACACTCAAATAAAAGTCAGCCAGGAATCTGGAGGATGTGTTTGAAGACCAGTTAAACTTCATTGTCCACATCTCTACAAACACCCGGTCATGCAGAGTTGTGTTTAACAACATCAGAAAACCAGAACCTACAGTAGCACTCTGAATGGGCTGCCCAGTTTTTGTCATCTTTAGACATCTTTGGACAGTACTCACTTTGCTATTTGACTGATTTATTTGATTTAGTTAATTGAATAAAATAGATTGAATAGAAGTTAATTGATAAATTACATCTATTTATGGCATTATTTTTGAAAGCATCCTCATTTAAAGTGTCTAAAACAATTTTTTTTTCTTCATCTTGGAGACGTTGTCTCAGTTTGTTCTGTTACTTCATGTGATTCCAGACAGACTGATGATGATCAGATCTCTGTGTGGAGCACTGGCTGTTGTCAGACTCCTTGTGCAGACAATAATCTCACTGCATTATT
>JAUMHQ010000085.1:7214761-7235045 GCA_032361165.1 Enteromius paludinosus
TAACTTAAATGATTTTAGCAAATGGCTGCAATATAACAAAGAGTGAAAAATGTAAAGGGGTCTGAATACTTTCCGTACCCACAGTATGTATGTTGCTGCACCAGAACGTGATTTTAACCGGGAATCCCCCCTGAAAAACGATTATGCAAAGTTTGAGTAGCAATTAGCTAGCAATTGCCGTGAAAACCTGGCAACCATTATATAAATACACATGCGTACAGTATATCTTTTGAAAATATTTACATGTGTATACATATATAAAGTAAAATTATAATAATATAATTATATAAAAATATGTTTCACTTATAAACAAGGCACGTGTTTCAGTAAACACTCAACAAAATGTAAACTAATATATATATACATATATGATTAAAAACGTCTTGCTAAAAAAAACCTTAAACACCTAGGGGTTTGAAGGCTGGTGGCAAAAATTGGTAAAGATTTACAAAAACAATTCACTAGCTCTTGAGGGCTGCACTGTGATCCTTAAACAGAGTATTTTTAGGTCATTAAACATGCCCGATAGGATTTTTTTGAACTATGAACTATTGTTACATTTTAGTGGGTGTCCTATGTCAATCGTAATAAAAACGAAAAAAAAAAAACAAGACAGACAAAACAAATGATTAAACACTAGACATTCTAATGCATGGAGAAAAAACGTTAAGCTGTGTTCATCATATAGTTTTGATGCCTGACCCATATTTTATGTATATTGACCAGAGAACAAGGGTCACTGCTGTGGCCAACAACTAAACCTCTGTTGACAAAATTAATACTGATGTATAATCCTTGTGTTGTTATTAGGACATGTGCAGTTCACAACGGCCCACCACCAGGCAAGGAATAGTTTTGACATTCAAAAGAAGTTCAAGTGTTGATTTTGGTAGCATGCAATCACTCCACCCTCAGTCTCTTATCTCAGTCCTCACCACAGCTTGTACCGTGCTTACCTGGCCAGGGACTGCACCGAGCTGTACTGCCTGTTGGACCTGTTGAGCCTGCTGTTGTTGTTGTTGCTGTTGTTGCTGCTGTTGCTGCTGCTGCTGCTGCTGCTGCTGCTGCTGATGTTGTTGTTGTTGTTGTTGTTGTTGTTGCTGCAATACTCTCGCCTGCTTGTGTAAACGCAAGCAAACAGGATGGTATATGAGACACTGAAACTGCCAGGTGTAATAAGCATTTTATTTTTTTACCATTTACGCTGACTTCAACCAAGACAAACGTCTGTAATCTTTTGCATTATTTGCAGTTTGCAGAGCTTTACCTGCATCACCTGCTGTAGCTTTAGCTGTTGTTGGGTGAGTGAGCTGATTGGTTGATGCTGTCCAGGAGCCATTTGTGCTAATGACTGGGGCACCATGACTTGTTGCTGCTGTGAGTGAGGGGGCATCTGACCTGCCACTCCCTGAGCCTGTACCTGGGCTTGACCTTGAGCTTGGACCTGCGCTTGGACCTGGGCTTGAAGCTGCTGCTGCTGCATTTGCGCTTGAGCTTGGGCTTGGGCTTGGGCTTGAGCTTGAGCTTGAGCTTGGGCTTGGGCTTGGGCTTGAGCCTGTGCCTGAGCCTGTGCTTGTGCCTGAGCTTGTGCCTGAGCTTGAGCTTGAGCTTGGGCCTGTGCCTGAGCTTGAGCCTGAGCATGAACCTGTTGTTGGTGCAGTTGTTGCTGCTGTTGCAGTTGCTGCATTTGGGCTAACTGCTGCTGCTGCTGCTGCATTCTTGTTTGGTGCAACTGGAGACAGAGAAATAAACACTTAATGAGAAATAAAACATCACCAAAGAAACTCAGTTTCCATTAGGGTTGAGTATGTTAATCGATTTGATTAAACTATACAGGGAATAGTGTCATTTGGTACATTACTATAGTATTAGTAATAGAGGATATTTTGAACAAGCTGTCTTGCAGAAATTATTTCAGAATTTTCTGTTTTAAGTAAACCAACACTCATGCAGTATGCAATCAATCACCACCACTATTTAAGTGGAGCAAAAATTAATCTTTCCATTCTCCATTACCTGGTTCTGTTGTTGCTGCTGAGTCTGGGCCTGCTGCTGTTGTTGATTCTGATGCTGCATTTGTTGATTCTGATGGTGCTGCCTTATCTGTTGGAACTGCATGGCATTCGGCTGCATAGCTGCTGGCTGCTGAGGCTGCATGGCTGCCTGTTGCTGCGACTGAAACTGCTGAAATTGAATGGACTGCTGCTGTTGCATCATTGGCATCTGCCCGGCAGCACCTGCTGAGATTGATATTGCATCACAGGCAACGTATGGGAATTAAAAACGAGATTACTAAATCACAGTTTCTCGAATCAGTTGACAACTATTGCACTTACCAGCCTGCTGGCCTCCCTGCATGGCATGTTGACCCATTTGCATTTGCATTTGCCCCATACCACCCATTTGTGCACCAGGGGGCCGTGGTCCGATGCCAATAACTCCAGGACCACCTCCACCCACTCCTGGTATACTCTGCAGGGCATTCATAGGGTCTGGAAATAAACGGTAATACCTTAAAATTTTGCAGAAAAGTAACACTCATGGTTTAAAAGTGTACATAATAAGACCTAAAATGGCTCTTTTTAAATTTACCAGGCCCACCTTGTGACTTTTTATCTGCAATGAAAAAAACAAACTGATCAATGCACTGTCTACATACAAACATCACAAAAATTTGTTAACAATGGAAACGTAGTATACTGGCTACTCACGAATGTCTCTAAAATGAATTATCAGTCTCGCAACTAAAGACAAATACTCCTCCTGTAATAATAAAAATAAAAACAAGAATAGTATACTTATTGCACTTTTAACAATCACGTACTAACAAATCTTTTCTGTCTGAGTGTAGCATGCATATTTAAAAGAAATACTTACTCTGGTCTTTGCCTTGATAAAAACATGGTTCTCCATGTCGGTACTGGACTTTGTGTGAGCAGTTCCTGCTTTTCTCATGGCTTCATCTCTACAAGATAATAAAGCAGAAGTCTAATATGTTTTTATCGCAACTGATACACAACAAAAAAGAACTGCTACTTAACTGACCAATATTAAAATATTAAGAACATAAGCACTATTAGAAGAGCTGTTTTTTTTTTTATTTATTTACTGCAACAAAGAAACATTTACTAGCAAAACAGATACACTATTTTAAGAAAGTTTCAATACATGAAATTCTGAAAATAAGTGTTGTTATCATACAAGTATTACTCTATGCAATAGTCTTACAAGATTTGATGTTCTTTAAATTTGTTCAGATATATCAACATGTTGCCATACATCAATTCCTTTAAAGAAAAATATTATAATAGACAATTTAAAACACTCTTCAAAGTAAGTTTCTTAGTCTTTCTTCAAAGTGATGACAAAAAGAGTATTTGAGTGACTATTAGAAAAGTAGATTGTGACCCTTAAGTAATAAATTAGTTATCTTAAAAGGTTGTTGTTTTTTTTGCCAAAGACACCTATATTTGCAGCCTGCATCGCTTGTACATATTTGGACCGATATTTAATGATGCTAAATTTATATTAGCTAGCCGAACAGCTAAACAAGCTCAAAACAGCATCACAAAATATAATTTCATTTAATGAACAGAATACCGTGATTATATTTATACCATATATAAATACACACGCGTTTATTATTTAGGGTTTCGACTGTGCTTAACAGATGTGCTTATAACACTTCCGAGCATCCGCTAAGTTAGTTAGCAAGCTAACTAGCTAGCAGCACTCTGTTATTTCCAAAATGCGCTAACATAAAACATAACGATAAAAACTGTATACTTACATTTGGGCCACTACTTTCTGTCGAAAGGCTGGACTCCTCCAGTCAGTCTCAGGACCGGTGACATCCATAACTGATAACGCTGAACAACGTTGAACAAGCTCGAGTTAGCGTCTAGCGATGTCCGAATCGTGAATGTATCACTTTACTGAGTCGAATCTTTTCAACGAGTCAATTGAAGCCGCCCACAGAACGAGGAGATCTCGTCTGAACGATTCGCTCAAGAGTCGTACTGTAACTGAACCATATCAAAACATCTTTATTAATTGTTTGACAGCTTTATTAAACAAAAAAAACATTTTATTACACGCTACTAGAGATGGATAGAGACAGAGATAGACTAGAAATGAATTAGTTTTTGTTATGTAAATTAAAATTCTGTAGGTAATGAGCCGGTCTGGCTGCAACAATGTGAACTAATACACAATAAATGTCAATAAACACTCTTTAAAGAAAGCAATGTTTGATTTGAAACGGTTCTTTAAAATGAACTATTCAGAAGAACTGATTCGCAGAAATGGGCCTGGCTTAAGTAGGCTACGCACCACCTACAGTCTCGATGCTTAACTGTGCTGATACACACACACGTACACACACACACACACACAGTCCTATGCATGTTTTTCAGGTAGTGTTTGTATTAGCGCACAGTGAAGTCATTAATCAAATTTCTTTTGACAATATTAATCCGAAATTCAATTCACTACGCAGTTGGATGTGACTAATAAAACTTTACATAGTAGATGGTTTATATTACATTGTTTGTAAATTAAAGCTTGCTTTCACCACAGCCAGTGTTTCAGATTATATAACCTATGCTTATTTTAAGTCATGACTGACTTTATTAATGTGTTGATTTAGTATGAGAATATAGTTTTATTAGTATTTCGATAAAGTTTCAGTTTTGTATATTGTTTTTATTTTATTTTAGTGACAATTATATATATATATATATATGTGTGTGTGTGTGTGTGTGCGGGTTTATGTGGTTTATGAGGACACAAATTTGTATAATGACATGGGTATGACATAGGTATTACAATATGAAGGTGATTTATGAGGACATGTTCAGTGTCCCCGTAATTCAAAAGACTTAAAAAACATACTAAATGGTGTATTTTGGAAAATCTAACAATGCACACAGTTTCCTGTAAGGGGTAGGTTTAGGTGTAGGGTCTGTGTAGGACAATACCACATACAGTTATACAGTATAAACACCTTTACGCCTATTAATCACAAAAACCAACATGTTTGTGTGTGTGTTTTGTCAGTTTATTTAATTTTAATGTAGTTTGTATTATTTTTCATTATATTTTAAACATTTAAAGTAAAATATCAGGTTTGCACAAATTTGAAAAAAAACAAACTGGGTTATAAAATAGTTAGAATTAGACTGATTAGACTAGAAATAGACTGAATTACTTACTTTTATTTTCGTTTTCAGATAAGTTTTAGCACTGGGGTGTGGTTATTAGGCAGACAAGTCATGGGTGACATGTCAAATAAAAAAACTATTTCCTTCCGCATTTTTCACACATGGTTGAAGCTTGGCTTCTTGCCTAAAGATCTCTGTATTGTTGCATACTGTAGTATTATTCTCTTGTCATTTGGTGACCATGATCAGTAACACTGAATGTTAATAGCAGGCTACTGAAAAACCTTGACGACAAAATTTGAGTAGCATGTCAGGACTCCTTATTGGATCTGGGCCTTTTAACATTTGTTTACAATGTGTACTTAAAAAATACATACACTATGTGACATACACTAAATTTGGGCTGTTCACTTTATGTAAGCCGAATTAGCCAAGGATACTGATGGTATTTTTTGCACTGATGTTTGTTCTTGTCTGAACAATGAGCACATCTTTGCAAAGGATGTGATGTAATACTGCAACACTGTGAGAGTGTGACTACTGATGATTCAGTATCCTCTAGTTTTAAAAGGAATTAAAGATTCAGTGTATGTGTGTAATATTCAAAAATGTGTGCGTTAATTCATGCAAAAGCCAGTCTACAGTTTTTGTAGGGCCTTAACCAATTTCACTAGTTTTAAGGTATTTTTGAATTTGTTTGATCTTAGACACTTCTGGCAACCAATAGTTATTAAAAGCTTTGTGCCTTCTGACCTACTTTTTGTGCTTGGTGTGTGTGTACTTGAGCTCTGTCCATACTGATTAATTCTCACCTTGCAAGTGAGTGTTAGAAGGTTTCTCTTTTTTGATAATGTCAAACCAATTTGTTGCACCACTGATCCAAGGAAAGATTTCTAGACTTGGAAATGCAAGACATTATGAAATAAATCTGAATCTATTAACATTCAAGGCTTGAGGTGACAGTGTTGCCATGCATTGCACAATTTGGGGTTTCATCCGGCACTGCAACAATAAAGAGCTTCTTTAATAAAGAAAGAGAAGGCAATAATCCTTTAATTTGGCAATTGTGTAAGGTGATTCAAAAGAATTGCTGTTTCTTTTTTGTGTGTAGGTTCTGGATGATCAAGTGTCTGAATATAATCTTCTCTTTTATGCTGACTTGACGTTTCTAGTGCAGCCTGGGATTAACAATTTAGGAAATGCAACATAATCCTTTTTTTCTTATCCTGGGGTGTAAAGTACTTTCGGTCCATTTTTCCCAATTCAAATTTTTTTTTCTGCGTTTGATTTACAAATGCTGTTATTTTCTGCATTTTATATATGTCCATTATGATTTCCATGCATGCATTTAAAGTAGGGCTCTCCTGTGAAAACCATTTTTTCATTTCATTTTCATTTCACAAACAGTATATTCATTAAATATTTATCTTTTTTTAACCATTCTTGAGGTATGCATCCAAAAAATTACATTTAAATGTTAAAGAGTATCACACATTTAAAGATATCTTGTAAAGCAATGTGTACTCCTTTCCAGTAGTCCTTAATGATGCAATCCCAAAAAACATGGGAATGGTTGGCATTGTGATTTCCACATTTTCTCCAACATACTGAGAATTATTACCATGATGTGATTTCTGATAGGGTGTAAGCAAGTATCTAATTAAGCTTTTCCAACCAAACTCCTTCCATTTCTGTGCTTTAATACATTTCCACTGATACCTCCATATTGTTTTCCATTCTTCCTCTGTTATAACTAACCCCCATTCCCTCTCCCATTTCATTTTAACATAGGAAGTTGAATGTGTTTTAAGGGTTTAACAAACATATGCATACGATAAATCTTTTCAAAACAATTCTATTAAATCTATCCTTGTCTCAGTCCCATTCTTCATCTTTGTATTAACAAAATGTGGCATCTGTAAGTATCAATAAAAATCTTGTTTTCTAAATGTTTTATATAAAAAGTGTTCTTCAAAGCTGGTTATTGTCTTCAATTATATAGAACTGTTATCCCCTTATCTATCCAATCCTTGAATTGAGTATCAAGTCTGTTTGGTGAAAACATGCCAAATGAAAAATATGCCAGCCATTTAAGAGGTATTACTTCTTCTTTAAACTTGTATTCAGTTATAATCAAAAGTGCAATTTACCAATAGCCTTAATGTGCTCTTGTAAACTATTATCAGCCAGTGTTTCCTGTATTGGAATCGGACCTATTTTCAGTTCCATGTTTTTCCATTGGGCCTCGTATAGTGGATTACACCAATTTATTCTGGCTGCCATTTAAGCTGCCAAGTAATTTGAGGGAAGGTAACCCCCATCGCTCAAACCAAAAAACCCTTTAAAATTTGATTTAGTCCTTCTAACTTTTAACTTAATACAGTAAACTTAAAAATGTTTTGGCTACAAATAGGTTCCTTAAAAGGCCCACACTAAATATCCATAATTTTACTTAAGTAGGCTCTTTTAAAAAAAGGTTCCAAAAGGGTGTTTTGGCAGTGATGCCATAGAACTTTTTTGATTCCTAAAAAGATCCATTTTGAAGAAAATGTAAGAAAAATAAATAAAAACGAATTAATCTATACAGAACCTTTTGTGCGTTTGAAAAGTTCCTTGAATGTTAAAGGTTCTTCAAAGAACCACTGATGCCAAGCTAAAGAAGCTTTAAGAGTATTTTTACAACTCAACGGTCATGTCAACAACAGGTCTCTACATGAGATCTATGCCATCCAAAATTTAACCACAACTATAACACATAGCGTTTACATTATCATGCACACGAGGCTATACAAATCTCGTAGTCCGAGTCTCATATATCTTATTGTCCGCGTTTCAGACCATTTGAAATGCCGCGCCTCTGCACGTCACGCATTTTAGTCTTCCTCTTAAGTAGCAGCCGCCCGAGGCGTTCGTGACGGGTGATCAGACAGGCCGGGAGCGCGCGCAGATCCGCCCTCCAGACGCCATTTCTCGGACGGTGTGGGGAGTTGAAGCAGCTTTTACACCAATCCTGGGAAGGAACAGAAAACACAACAAGCAGAAATTTTTAAAGTCCTCTCGGTCGTCTTGTGGCGTGGCAGCGTCGTGCCTCGTCTAGGGGAGCGCCGCGCAAGGAGGGAAACTTTCTCTTGCCAGATTATTCTCAATTCGTTGTGTGAAGACGTGTTGCGGGCCGCCATTTTTGTTACAGCCTTCGAAGTCTGTTGGGAGTCTAAATAAGAGACACAACTCTTCCGTACTTTGGTGTAATACACGAAGAAGGACTCGTTGTTGGACGCGACCGACATACGTCGCCTTGAATCATGCAGAGCGATTTATTAACATATGGCGTTGTTTGCCTCATCTTAAGCGGACGGTGATTGAGGACGGCTAGCTGGCTAACGCTTTATATTGTCTCATAAGCTGCAGCTACTTTCACGGAAGAGAGAGCGGAAAGGGGAACTTTAATTCTAAATACACGTTTTTTTGGTTCGTTGTGAACTTTTGTAGTTTAAACCTGTTCTGAGCCCGTCGTGATTCTCGTGTTGGTGGAAATTTAGCGATGCATCAAAGTTGGTTGACGCCAGTCGCAGCCTGTCTGGTCAAACGTCAGGTTGCGGTTCAGTAGGACTGACGGATCAAGAAGTGTTTGGACTCGTGTAAGAATAGGCGTTTGTTGTTTTAATTTATTGATTTATTTCTGGTTTCTTTTTCGAACTGATCCGCCACAGTTGTATTTCGAACAAACATGTCGTCTGCACGGTTCGACTCCTCGGACCGAACCAGCTGGTATTTCGGGCCGGTTTCGAGACAGGAGGCGCAGAATAGGCTTCAGGGACAGAGACACGGGATGTTTTTGGTGCGAGATTCCTCCACCTGTCCTGGTGATTATGTACTGTCAGTGTCCGAAAACTCCAAAGTTTCTCACTATATCATCAACTCTTTGCCAAACAAGAGATTTAAGATAGGCGACCAAGAGTTTGATAATCTACCTGGCCTTTTGGAGTTCTATAAAATACATTATCTGGATACGACCACCCTGATAGAGCCAGCACCAAGGTAAGAGCTTCATTTCGTTTTGACATGAATCGCATCATACACCCCTCTTCTCACTTATGCTCATTTCCCTCCCCTTGTGGCAAGCCGTTTAAACATTTATTGACTCTAACTAGGATCTGTTTTATGCTATTAGTTCTCGTTTTTTAATGTAGTAGATTAGATTGCCTCTCAATTTTTTCCTAATTAGGGGTGGGCGATATAACCAAGTTCTTCTATCACGGTTGAAGCAATTTTGTCAATATAATAATAATAATAATAATAATAATAATAAAAATAATAATAATAATTATAGATCACAAAATAGCAATTTGTGTCTGAAAATGCAAAAATAAAAAAGAACAACAGGTACTAACATAGTGCCTGACAGTATATCAGTTTCCACCGCTTGCTAAAACCGTGCTCTTGCATACCTTGCAAATCACGTTCGTCTCATTGGTATCACTTGTCCTATACCCAAACCAATTCCACACCACAGACCATGCACCTTTTTTCTTGACAATCTCCTCGTTGTTGGTTTTGTCACGTGTAAGCGAACTCACCGCTGCTGCACCGAGGGGTGTGCGCGCACTGAGAAAACGAGAGCTTGTGCGTGCGCGGCAGTACCAGAGACTCGCTGAGGTTTGTCCCAGAAGGTTTTTTGGAAAAATGTCACCGAGGGGGTCTGAAAAGTCGCTAAATCTAGCGACAAAGTCGAAAAGTTGGCAACACTGCTTCTTCCGTTGTCGAAGTGTATGTGTACTGCGTGGTTACGTAACATGCAACGTCACGGGTTCTCAATTGTGATTTAAGTCGATAGACCAAAATCTCTATCGGTTGACAAATTTCTACCGGTTAATCGTG
Organism: Enteromius paludinosus; assembly: GCA_032361165.1. Lineage (NCBI taxonomy): Eukaryota > Metazoa > Chordata > Actinopteri > Cypriniformes > Cyprinidae > Enteromius > Enteromius paludinosus. The sequence continues at coordinate 7,224,802 of JAUMHQ010000085.1, forward strand.
TCTACTGGTATATCGCCCACCCCTATTCCTAATATTTATTCATAGTACTTGATACTAGTTGCAACCTAGTGACTGACTGCTGTAGTGGCAAGTCATCATAAGGTGCTGGTAGTTTTTAGTTACCATTGCTTATTACTAGTGTATTCAGATACACAGAAACGGCATGTTTTTAACTATGCAGTTTAGATAGGGCCATTTGTAGAGGGCATGTCCCTGCTATTACTTCTATATTGCCTAAAATACCTAGGTTTTTTGATGTTTGCACTCTGCACATTGATCCATTGTATGACATTCGCCACAGCTATAAACAGTACAGCAGGCGGCTCCCACCTTGTCACGCGCACGATTGGCTGATTTTGTACGATGACTGCATGTTATTGATTGAACTACTTTGGATGTTTTAGGCAATATTAAAAATCGTGGACAGGATGTGTCCCATATAAATGCCACCCTAAATTAAGAAAACGCCCATAGTGGCAATAATATACGTTTGTATCGATACAAGTCACGTGGTTAAAGCCATGTATTCAGTTAAAGAAACAAAATATAGAATTAGCCTATTTCATCTTGCGATTATATTGATTATGGTATGAGGAGAATTTTTGCCCATGTTACATGGCCATCCACAATTGGCACTATAGGAAAGCTTAGCCAGCTAATATGCTCATAGTAAATTTGCAGAAGTACTGAGAAGCACTGTTTGCATGCATGCGAGTGGTTATAAATGTTACTGGTTTTAATGAATAACTGTTAAAACGGCTTGCCATATTTTTGGTTTTCTTCACATTTATTCTTATCCTCTTATTATCAAGATGATCAGCTGAACATAATCTGTAATTCCCCTGAATTTCCTTCCTGTATATTTTGAAATGTTCTCATTGAGCTGTGCAATAAAAAGAAATTCAGTCATTCCTATTCAAGATACCAGGAAGTTAGCTGCACATGTGAAAGTGCACATTCAGTAGTGGATTGGATATTACAAAAGACTAACCGCTTAGCAAGAAGTGGATTTAAGCATTTCCCCTTTGATGTGCTGTTTAAAATCCTCTTTTCAATCCTAAATTTGTCTCATCATTGTAATGCAGGTACCCCAGTACCTCTCTGCCCAGTGGTCCTATTCAGCCATCCGGGGGACTCGGAGATGAGAACCAGGAGTATGTGCGGACTCTTTATGACTTCACTGGTAGCGATGCTGAAGACCTTCCTTTCAAGAAGGGCGAAATCCTAATTATTCTAGAAAAGCCTGAGGAGCAATGGTGGAGTGCCAAGAACAAAGAAGGCAGAGTAGGCATGATTCCCGTTCCCTATGTAGAAAAGTTGGTGAGGCCTTCGCCTCATCCCGGTCAGCCTGGCCACGGTTCACGCAATTCCAATAGCTACGGCATCCCTGAGCCAGCACATGCCTATGCTCAGCCTCAGACTCCATCGCCCATTCCTCCCATCACACCCGGCGCTGTCATCAACCCACTGCCTTCCATGCAGAACGGGCCAGTAATGGCGAAGGCGATCCAGAAACGAGTGCCATGTGCATATGACAAGACTGCCTTAGCATTGGAGGTAGGTTGCTATATTAAGGATTTCCATAAACCAAAATTTGCATTGGCACCAGCGGAGATGAATCTGCAAGTTTCCATTGTTTTCCTGATGAGTGGCCTTATGCCCACTAAAACCCATAGCGTCATCTATTTCTTTCAGTTTACTAGGTACCAAATGTTAGTCGATCAGCATAGATTTTTGCTGGCTAATCTTATTTGTTGATTTATAGCAATGCAAGATGCTGCCTTAGACACCTAATTGAGCTATTTCTCTGTAGTTCTAAGATTTAACTGCTGCAGTGATCATTACTTTGTCAGATGGTGTTGATAGCATGGAATGACAAATATTTTCTTTTGATGACACACTTGTCAGCTCAGTTCTATGTTTTTGAGGGACTTTCCTGAAGACGGGCCTATAAACTCGTTTGTGAAAAATGCTTTAGGCGAAAAATAAAGATTTCTTAATTTGTTTGACTATTTTTGTTTACTTCTACTTTTCATAGTTTGCTATTGGTCACATGTCTCTTAAGAACTGTATCACGGAGACTCTCCACAGTTACTGATCGTTTTTGAGTGGGAAGGCTCTATTGTGTTCAATTCGGTGTAGAATTTATTGTTGGTTTGCTCAGGGTCTAGAATGTAATGCCGCACTTAGTCATTGCACCTGGCAAGTTCCAGCACTCCTTTATCCGTTTCTACATGCAAGACCTTGTCCATTTGTAGAAAACATGACATACGCTATGTCTTAGTCAGCCTGAGAATGTGTCAGTTGATTCAGGTAGGTGCAGGAAAAGGTGGGGAACCTCATGGATGCAGATTTAGCCACATGATATATTTTTCTGTGTTTTCTTACTAAACTCTTCTGTCTGTCTGCTGTATTTTACATGTGAGAGCAGCCATGGAAGCAAGGATTATGACACAGTTTGTTATGGCCTAAAGCAAAATAGTCAAATTTAGAAGCTATTTCAAGCATTTTGGGAAAATGAAGCATGTTGGTGAATATGCAGAGTCCTGTATAATTGGTGATCGTTTTAGAATGGTTTTATAGTGTTTAACGTGCTTCAATAATGGTTTTAGATAAGAGTGGGCATTTCATCAGTGGTTAACAGGGTGTAAACTGGTAACTCTGTACTGCTTTATGCACTCCACATCTTATAAAATATCTGATTTCTGGTGGGCTGGGCATAATCTTTCCCACAGGCTTTCCCTGGGTTTTATAGATTAGGGTTTGATAATGTCAGTGGTGTTTAAGAAGCCAATAATGTTTTTCTTTCAATGTTTTTATATAACTTTTTTTTTTTCTTACAGGTGGGAGACATTGTGAAAGTGACTAGGATGAACATCAGTGGTCAGTGGGAAGGGGAGGTAAATGGCCGGAGAGGTTTATTCCCTTTCACCCATGTGAAAATATTGGACCCCCAAAACCCAGATGAGAGCGAATGATCTGGGCCATGTGCTGCCAGCACTCCTTCAGCTCGCCGGCCGCCCCATCAAGTCACCACCGGTATTATGCTTGCCTGCCTTGGGGCTCAGCCGTGGCGCATTTCTCGAGCAAACCATTTGCGTGGCTTCTGACTGTTTACAGCTCCCGAAATCAAACGTTCTTAATCCCCTTCACCTGGTTACATGCGAAATCAGTATTTTTATTTTATTTTATTTTTTTTGTCTCTGTCCTTAATATTCTGTTGTTTCCACACATCGGCCATCTGTACCTGTGACAAGGTGAAAAGAGGCCTCCAAAGTGACCTGAGCCTTCTTGCCCCTCTCCTGCGGTTTTCTGTCTTTTAGCTTTGACTTTTGCCAGCTAACTATGTTGTGTTAAGAAAGGGAAATGAGGATCATCATACCCTCTGTTTTGATTGCCAAATGTTCACACAAATTTGATCTTTTGATTTTTGTCGTTTGTTACATTTAAACAGAATGCTAGTGATACTGATCTGACCTTTGGTAACAGCCATGACTTGAAGATTTGGAGTGGCAGGTTCTTAGAGTAGCAACAACTCGACCTCTCCTCCTGATTGACCTTAGAAACAGACTCGCCATTAGTCTTTTTATTTTGTCCTCCGCTAGTATGTGGGACTAGTCTACTGTAGCCTTTTATTTGTGCCATAATAACTTATCTGTAAATTGCAGTAGTAGTGTAGCTAGATGGTTGTGGTTGGACTCTCTGGGATCTTTTGAATGGTGAAGGGCTTGCCTGTGGAGCTTTTTGCATCCGATTGTGTCTGGGGAGAGTAAAAACGCACATCATTTATTCCATTGGACAAGCTGGAAATGTCACCTGTGCAATCATGAGCTCATCTCTTGAGGACTGGATTCAGTGTCTTGATCGACCTACTCAGTAAAGGCAGTAACGTTTGGATCTTGCTCCATTTCATGACTGTTACTGCACATCACAAGGTCTCTGGTTTCTGCCCAATTTTGATTCAATAACCTGACATAAACATGACTCCATCTGTAATCAGTTTCTTTTATTAGCCAGGTGTTACTGTGTGCTGAAATAAACTGGCGTTTTCTAAAAAGGGATTTAAAAAGCCTGCTGGTGGCCTCTGTGCATGACCTTCTGGCCAAGAGGGATTTCTCTCTCTTAGGTTAAATGCTGCTTCATGTCATGTCTTGTTTTATTTCTGTCTGTTGATTTTCCTTTTTTTTTCCAGTTTAAAAAATTAATTCACCTTTGTCTGGTTTACACCCGTAGCATCAAGTTAAGGTTAAACATTCATATTAAGCAATAGACCAACCTACATCTTATAGAAGTGCTCAAATAATTTAAGGTTTTAAATACATTTAGGTTTTTCTTTTTTCTAAGGCTTTAACAGTGTTACGGTTTATTGTTTCACATTACAAAATATCAATGTGAAAATAAAAATTTGTGCCTTTTTATTTTCTTACATCATTTACATGTGTTAATAATATTTCCCATGGTTAACACCCGTGTTGGTATTACCCAGTATGTACAGAACGAGTAAATAAAATTTATGTCTACTTCTCTGTGAGTGTATGACAACTTTCTGTGTATGTACTTTCCATGGTTATGGAAAACTGGACAATTTAACATGATTTGGAATGAATTTTTTCATTAGTTATATGTAAATATTGGTACCCCACATACAAATCCATTCTAGCAGTTTTTTCTTGAATCCTAAAATAAAACAAGTAATGACTGCTTAAGAAGACGTCTTCAATATGGAATTATAAAAATCATAGTCCAGCAATAAATCTGTCAGCATTTATGTTTATTTCTGATGTTGAAAGCAAAAGAGAATAAATAATAAATCAAAATGTTGGTAAGTCACTGATTTCTATAGCATGGAAAAATACTATGGAAGTCCGCTACCATCACCTATTTTGCCAGCATACTTGAAAATACGCTATTTTAAGTCGGCATCAAAAAGAAACGAACAACTTGAGGGTAAATGTGACAGGATTTTCATTGTTGTGTGAACGATCTCTTTAAATAGAATGGGAACCCTGTAAACAGAAGTGCAAATATCCTTCAGGAGCCTTCTTAATCCTAAAGTGGGTCATTTCCAAGCTTCTGTTTCTACAGACATTTTGTTCAACCAAACGGTGACGTAACAGCCTGTTTAGAGACTGTTCAGTATCTGGAACAAGAGGATGGATACTCCATCTCACTTGAATTTTTTATTAGCACCAGTTGGGATTGTGACTGCGCCCTGGAGACAAGACATAATTAAAGAATTTTAATGAAGAGTCCAAAAAAAGAAACCCTGTGCTATGATGACCTAGAGAAAGTTATGAAGGTCAAGCTTTGCTGTTTTTTTTTCTTCAGTAAAGCAGGAGCCCTTCTTTTCAAGTATTTCAAGCAATGTGTACACAACAACCTGTAGGCTATTCAAAGGTAAAGGTGTAATTTCCTCGCCATTATATAACAGCAACAAATAGGAGTCCAATCTGTTTAAGCAACTCTTAGCATTTTTCTAAAGCTACAGAGTGAAGAGGAGTCACGTTTACAGCTAAATAGATTCCAAACGGGTGGCTCCCAGCTAGAATGAGCTGGACCAGACTGGTTTAGGTTAAGTAAAAAGAGTGACTAAACAGATGTAACAACCTTTGTTGAGTCAATGTAAATTATGAAATATGGGAGGAATGAAATTCTGTTGTGGCGTAGAAATTACTCAGACTTTAAAAGGGGTCTCTGTTTCAACTATGTAAGGATTTAAAATGATGTAACTTACTTCTAGAAAACTTTCCACATTCAAATATATCAAACGCCAGGTTTTGTTATTGAGATACAGTCACTCTTTAAAGCCAGCTAGTCGTTATTTGCAAGGGATCTGCTCATGGCTTTTAGATGATGGTGTTGGTTTAAAGATTCTTGTTAACAGGTGCAGATAGGTTTGACAGCATCAAACCATTACCCGGGACTGTGTATCTGATTTGGAAGCCTGTCAGACACACTGCAATGGAGGAGCTAAAAATAAAGCAAATTGCGCAATTGTTGCTGGGCTTTGATATTTATCGACTGATATTTATTTTAGGAAGCTCGTAGAGGGAGAAGTGGACTTTATGTTAGCTGAATCAGAGGCACAAATGTGATTTGATTTATGTCGAGATTGAATTAGCATTGCATAAATGTCAGATCATTTTTTGTTTGTTGTATGAGCAAAACGTCTTATAAATTGCTTGCTTTGAATCTTTTAAATGTTAGCCTAACCAATTCCAAAATATAGATGAGTTTGTTTCTTCTTCGGGAACATATGCTCACCAACAGGTCCTCTGCGGTGAATGGGTGCCGTCAGAATGAGAGTTCAAACAGAGGATAAAAACATGCATTATGGATTAGATACCATTCACTTATGTAATGCAGGACATGAAATTAAAACATCAGAGAAACTGCAAGTCTTAAAATGGATATGTTTCACCTGAGTATGTGGTGCTGTTGAACTAAACATACTAATGTATTTGCTTTGTTTAGAAAGCATATTTTTAAAGCGATATAAAAGAACATAACTCTAACATGAGAGTCCTCTTCACTTCATCGAGTTAAATTTGCACCATCGAATGCGATATCACCCATCAGGATTGATGGAAATTGATTCTTTTTGAGAATCATCACTGGGTTATTGAAACAGGGGTCGATGAAGGCCCATTTCAGCTCATTACCAGCTTGTCCCGAGGACAATACTGCTACTATAGATTGAAACGCACCATGAGTGGCTGGCTGGCTCTAACTGACAACCCCAGTGTCAGCTTTACAAATATGTAAAGATTAAACATAAAGATGTGTTCTATAATCACTTTGCATCACAATTTCTCTTATCTGTTAGTTGCTGCAAGGTAAGCCTCATCTCTCAGAAAATCTGTGCAAAAACAATCTGTGTGCACAGAATGGGCAGAGGCGCTTATGTCCTATATTTAGTTTTTGATTAGTCTCGGTCAGCTGAACCTTCACCACATCTGTGCAAGGTAATTATTAAGAACATTTTAACTGGAACAACAATGTTCTAGTATCATCTTCTATTTAATGGTAGTCTTGTTGATGCTAAACCAGCATAGTTTGCCTCTTCAGCTACTCTGACACACAATGATGAGCAATATTGGAACAGTATAGATTTAATCATCACCCCTGCTTCTGTTACAGAGTACATGTTAGTGGAATGTTGTCTTTGTGCTGTCTAAATCAATCCCGATCCCTTCCAGAATCTTTACGCCCCGTTTGAGAGTGCTGACGATTAAACATTTACAGGACATACGCCGCTGCCTTCTGCTGTGGAAATGAGGCCATATCGTGACTCCCCACTGGCTCTCTGTGGGATCTGGGTCAGATATAGAGTCAGAACCGGAACTTAATTCAAGCCCCAGAGATCTTGCTCATCTCTGCTTCTCTACCTTGTGCCCTCACCTACTAAAAAACTAAAATGAGGATAATGTTTTACAGTCAGCAGGTTAAAAGCACTATTATAACACTTAATCTGCAGACCGGTATTACAATTAGATAGCCAGTAACCTCAGTAAACACTGAGCACTCAATGTAGGCTATCCAATATGAGAAATTACATGATGAATAAATAGTCAACAAGAAACGTGCATCACAAGGTGTGGTGCAATAACTGACAACATATCCCTAGACTTGTAGATAACTCTATATGCTATATAAAAAGTCTTTATCTGAGAATAGCATTTAGCTTGGGTTATAAAATATCAGGAGACATTATATACACTAATACACTAACGTCTTATTTTTGTACTCAAGTATTTAAGTTTTCTAAAACTACAGCAACAATTCTGAGGGTCTTTTTTATGCAGACATTAATTTAAACTAAAATGTTTTACAGAATTGTGTTTTAATATAAAAGATGTAATATAACACGAGTAGGTAACTTGCAAGCGAAAAGTCTCGTCCCGCGTCGTGATTCTCGCGAGATTGCTACTACAGGATTATTGTTTTAGAAATAGCGCCATCCACTGGTGAAAGAAAAAGCTCTAGTCAGGATTACTACAATACAAAATAGCTACTTGCACCAAGTCTGTTGTCTCTTGAGTCTTACCATTTGGTTAGACGTATAACTTTCGTTATATGACAACATAGGAAACTTCAATTCTTCTCTTTTCTGTCCTACACCCAGACACTAAACGTCAGCAGCGCGCCCAGTGACCCACAGGCATGATCAATCAATCAATAAACCAGTCATTACACGGCTGTGGACATCTCTAGAATTCCTCTTTAAATTAGTAAGGTCTGTGAAACTGAAGATAAAGTTTGGGCTACAGCCATTTAGCAAGGATTTTATACGAGCTATCATACATAGAGGGGAAAAAAATTGAGGAGCTGATGGGGAAAACTATCTGACGTGTATGTAGCATTGATACGTGCAAAAAATCCAATCTAACAATAACAGATAAGAGGAAATCACTCGCTGCACTGCTTTTGTAGTTTTAATAGTCCCAATTAGTTCTTTTGTAATGAACACACTGAAGGGATTTTTACTTTTGATTATTATTATTATTTTTTTTTTTTTTGTACATGAATGGTTTTATTTAGATGTAAAAAGATAAAATGTAATGCATGTTTATTTATTTCTAAGCTACTTGTTCAATTTTTTTTTTGCATCTGTTATTATATAATATTAGCCTACAGATAAAATAAAAAATAGCGATATTATGATTATTAATATAGGGATTATAAATCAAAGAACAGGAGGGAAACTTTCATCTTTATCATAATTGCTTACTCAACCTCACGCTGCTGTAAGTCAGACATTTCTTCGCAGATTACAACAAATCATCAACGGCGAATATGGAAATAAAAATAACTAATTTCTATAATTTGCTACTTGTGACTCATTCGGTCAACACTGGTTACGTCCGCTATTATTCTCAAGAAGAAGCGCGTGAGGAGGCGTTAAATGACAACATCGTTTCAGGTCGTATGGCAAGTGTAAACAAATGAATATGGGTCGCAATTGAAAAAAACGTGTACACGGACGACCAAAAAAATCGGATATAGGCAACAAATCAGAATTGTGCATCAAGACCTGCAGTGTAAAGTGAATAAGCTCTCCAGCTGTGCAGTATTAGAACAGGATGTCTTGTTTTGATAACTTGCTACTTGCTCTTAAGTGAATAGAACAAAACATTATTGTATGTTTTGTCTTATAGCATTTCTATCTGTCTTGCCCACAGGGGCGTAGCACCAAATTCTGGGCCCTGTGCACAAGCACTGGCCATGGGCCCCCGTAAGCTCAAGGTTAGCAACTACCTACGACACCATTTAATACATCAATCAAACTGATGCATTTACCCAAAATATTAGTTAACAACATTTATTGTGATCTTAAAATTATATTTAACAGAAAATTATATTTCGCTCCACAGCGGCCCTCCCCCGAACTTGGGGCCCTGGTAATTTAGTCCCACTTTTCACCCGACTACGACGCCTCTGCTTGCCCACAGGACTGAAATCTGATGAATCTAAAGGGAAAGACATCACAGCAAGTGATTTCCAGGAATCAGCTCACCAGAGCGACATGTAGAAACATCTCACGGCTCCTGAAGTAAACCTAACCCAGAGAGCTGGAATTCACTTCTGTGCCTGAGGAGACAATTCTTGTCGTCAACAAGAATGACTCCACCTATCAAGAACGGTAAGCCAGAACTTACTGTGGAAGTAAGAGTTTGAGAGTAAGTAACTGCAGTGGTTTTCTATGTGAACCTATGAAAACATACTGCGCTGGGCTCACATGCTTTTCTGCATGAATTTACAGTGGTTAATTGGCTGACTTTACAAATCAGAAATATTTTTTGGCCAAACAAGTCTAGTTTTATAAGACCCAGAAGTTCTTGATTGCCCTCTCCATAAACCTAGATTTCACAAATAGATTTGGAATAAGAACGTTAAATAAAATGTAGAATGTAGAACTCACTCCCAGTACTTTAGCTGTACTTTTACAATGGCTGACCAGAATGTTATGTAATACTACATGTTAAACATTAGATGGCAGTATTGAGTTGATTTAGTTAAGCAGTTTGGAAACTCGCTCAAACTCGTAGGCAAATTGTGCCATTGCACCATGTCACTGCCCTTTGTAGAACTGGATTGAAAAGTGCTGCACTTGCGTCTAAAATTTGATTGCTCACTAATAGGTTATTTGTGTCTTATCTCGTATCCTGCAGTTTGTTTGAGACTAATTGAGATGCACAATGAAAAAATATTTTTTTTTTTTTTTTTTTTTTTGCAAATAAAAT
>JAUMHQ010000085.1:7235145-7247323 GCA_032361165.1 Enteromius paludinosus
ACGCATAACAATGGTTTATAAAGGATTAAATAAATGCTTACTAATGCTTAACTAATCATTCATAGTGTGTAGTTATTTTAAAGTGTTACCGAGAAGGGTAGTTTTTAAATGAACTCATCAGCTTTGCAGAAACTCAAGACAAAAGCATCCAAATAATGACAAAAGTAGTTACAATTCAGTCTGTGAACTATTCTTTAAAAAGAGCAGACAAAGGTGGCAAGATTCTGACACTCATTATTATCCTGGATCATCAGCTCAATTAAGTCTCTCTCAGTCGCTCACTCATGTCTCTCTCTCACCTGGGTGTAACAAAGCCAAACCCATTTGTTAGATCCGAATGTTAGCTCAAAGTTCCCAGGAGAGGGCTTTTTATTGAACTAAAATGATGACAGGAGAAACTGTGCGTTCATTTAACTCATCCCCAGGAGCATACAGTTTTCCTCACAGCTACTGAACGCTCTCCCTGACCTCATGCCTACGATGGATGCACAGCACAAAATACATTTTAAAGCAAATACCAAGGCAGAGGAGTAGAGGTTAGCTTATGGCTGTATTTTAGGGTTGCCAGATCTCACATAGGAATTGGGCTGTAGGCTGAGTCACATCTCCCTCACAGGGATCATCAGGTTGGAGGATGTGATGTGATGATGTCATATAGAGAGAGGGAGGGTGTGTGTGTGTGTGTGTGTGTGTGTGTGTAGGGTGGGGTGGGGGTTGCATATGGATAGAAAAGGGAGGGGTTGCCCAGTATACGCAGTTTATCTGCAATGCATCAGCTGCTTTCTCTTGCTTTTTCCTTCTTCCCTTCCTCTCTTTTTCAAGATCATACTTCAGCTACTGCTGTTGCAATATACGCCTGTACCACAATAAAAATTGAAGGTGTATTTCTATTACATCTGCATATCAGAAGGAGTTTAGTGTTTTATTTGTGTCCCAAAGTTAGCTTGCTCTGTGGGTGGACCCCTCCATCATGTGACCTAACTAACCAATCCAAACTTGAGTCCTTCATCAGGTGAGAGCGTTCGAGGAGTGTCATCGCATCAATGATGTCTGTGTCGACAAATTGTCCCTCTCAGGGGACAGGAAAGGAGACCGCTTACCCTTCAAAGATTAGATTAGCCAACAAAAGATGACTTTCAGCAGAAAAGGGCCGTGATGCATGCATACAAATGCACTTGTATGGACTCTTGCTGTCTTATCCCTGATATATGCAACTGTCTAAATGATGCTGTAACTAAGTTGTTTTTGATTGCACATCTCTAAATAGTTGTCTCCACATGACCGCAGTTTGATGCACTGATCAGTCATTGTGTCATAAGACTGTGGAAGGCTTGCTTTACTTTTTGATGAAATGACTTTATCCAGCAGACTAAAACAAATGATAGCAATAAAGCATTGATGAATGGGAGGGAGAAAATCTGCGATATAAAAATGTTTCTGAGACGTCTAGGCTTATGATCACATTCTGTTACAGATGCTGCTTTTGGGCCCGTTGCTGTGTGTTTGTGTAGTTATTCCTACTTGGCCTGTGAGACTATTCTTTGGGGTATTTTATTATGCAGAACTAGGTCTTAGTGCTCTGTACTATAAATATAGATCTGAAAGATGGATTTGTTGCATCATTTGCTTTTAAGTCTTTCCTATGGCTCTCTTGCAAAGTCAATATGTTATTACTATTTTCAAATCAACCTAATTTCTGCTATGGATTTGTTATGGTTTTAGTGTTTTTCATGCATAATATCATTCAAGAGTTGTGTGTAAGTTTTATTTTTATTATTATTATTTTTTTTTTTAAATAAGTCTCATCAAGGCTACATTTATTTGATTAAAACAGAAAATAGTAATATTTGAAATCTTATTCAAATTAAATTAAATTTAATTAAGGTAGTTGTTAAATTTACACTGTTAAAATTTCTGTAGAAATTAACATACTGTAGATTTAAATTTATGTTATTTACTGGCGATAGTTTGTTCAAAGATAAATGAACATTAAACATTAACAATTATTTATCTTTACAGAAAAAAATTAGATAAAGTAACAGCCTCATGCAAAGCATTTCTGGGAACCAATATCAGGGGGGAAAAAACAGTAAAAGCTTAATGGTTCCCGGAACGCTTTAGTAGTTTTATTCTGTAAAAATAAAAGACTTGTTTATGTTTAATGTTTATTCATATTTGAACAAACTGTTGCCAAAATCTACAGTAAAAATCCAAATCTACAGTAAATTACTGGTGTCACGCCCCCAGGCACTCCATGTGACTACTGTATATGTTTTCATGTCAGGTCCACATGGTTTGTGCTTTATTTTCATTCGTTCTCCCCATGTGCTCCTTCATTTGTAAGCCCCGCCCCGGTCCTTAGTGTGTAATTGTCTCCCCAGGTGTTGTGAGTTTTCTTGTAATTAGTTTGTCTATTTATCCAGTTCATTTCAGTCCTCTGTATCCGTCTTTGTAGAATGTCACTGTGATCGTCTGCCTTGCACTTTATATGTTTTTGTCTGCATTGGTCCCAGCGCTTTCGTTCAGCTTGTTTTCTGCCTTTTTATTATTTAATTCTTTTGCACCTAAGTTCTGCCTGCAATGCCTCTGTCTGCTGAGAAGCGGAATCGCAACGAACATTCTTAGACGCCCAGACCCAAAACTGGTAGCTAGCTGCGTAACTACAGCAAGTTTAATTGGGTAGGATAAGGGATGCAGAATAAGGCATTAATATGTGCTTAATAACTGCTAATAAATGGCTAACATTCTACTAATATACATGCAATGAAGCAATTAGTTAAGAAACCAAGCGCTACTGTTTATCTAACAACATAAATGTGTCCTTTTTAGTAATTATTACACATTAATTATGTTGTTATACATTTACATTACAATGGAGGCAAAAGCTGGCATATATGCCACAAAAAGTAAGGTTACACCCAGGGATCCAGATTTGAACCACAACTACTCTATAAAATGCTGACACATGTTAATTTCTGATGTTTCAGTGTAGGCCTCTTATTCACTGTAACTGTAATATGAAGCCATGTTTCTATTTATCTTGCATCAAATAACCCATGAAATAGTGCAACTAGAGAAGGTCCACAGATAGCGAGTGCTTCACCTGCTTGTCAGAGCTGCTGTCTCTGCCAGGATCAAGTTCAATACATTTGTCACGTTGACAAACACTGTCCTAGAAACTCAACTCACAGTCATCCAGCAGCACCCACTGCCACCTCTCACATACCAAATTGCCTGTACAGCTAATAAGATTAATAATTAATTACACTAAGAAGAGGGATAACCTATTGATTATATAATATAATTAATTTGTTCAACTCTTTAAGAAACCACAAAACAAGGCATAATAAAATAAGAAGGTATAGGGATCATAAATCGGTCACGCTCTTGTTTTAAACTGCTGAAGGTTCAGTGACTCCACTGTGTAATCAGATTTATATATATGTAAGTCTAAAGCAGACAATCATCTTTGCAATAAAACATAAGATAATCGACTCCTTACAGCAAATGCATATAAATTATTCCTTATACCACAATCATTTACGATGTTAGGTTGATCCATAAAGACTCTATATACCTCTCCTGTGGACTTTAGCCTAAGATAATTCTTCTCTAATTCAATTATAAAATAATCAATCCACAGCACCAGCCTGAAATCAAATGTTTTATATTTTGCTTTTTGAATATATGCACAATGCTAATGATAAAAAGGAAGAAAAAGAGATTCAGAAGCAAACTAACTTGGCACAGAAAACCTAGTTTTGCAATTTATGTTGAAATATAAACAGAATGCATTTTGAAAAAAAAGAAAATATGGTAAATATATAACCTAAAAACTTTAGGCATAATTAATTTTCTTGATAATTCTGCAGTAGAGCTTGTTTTAAAGCAGCTTAACAGAAAATAAACAGGAAAATAACCGTTTTAATTTATCTACTATTATAAAGGAGCTGTGCAGAAAGCAAGAATGTGATTTTTCAGCTTGGTTTAGTTCATTCAGTTCATTTCAGATTTAAACAGTGTGAGACTATGAACAAATATCGACTCTTCTGGTAAGCAGAATCAAAAGACCAGAATGTGTAGTAGTAGGAAGTCGAGCTGTCAAGTTGTTTTAGTCATTTGTAGTTGATTATAATTGATGTAGTTTACATTTATGTGTAAGAAATTAAACTGGCTTTAACTGTATTAGCAGGGTAATATTTTATCAAAGCATTATATTTCAAGCATTTTAAATGTCTTTGTGACCACTGTATGCTATATTTTATTGCACTGCATTTATTGTTCACCCCATGTGCTGTGCAGTTTTATGATGTCCTGGATTGTATTGAGCTGTGTTGCACTTTCTGTATGTATTATATTGTGCTGTGCTCTACCATCCTGTGCTTAACTCTGCTGTGCTGGCTTGTCTTGAAATTGTTAAAGAGGTGGCCTCATACTCAGAAAAAAAAAAAATAGTATAAAATCTGTCACGGGGACTTTCAAAAGGGACAGATTTATGCTTTATTTATTCTCAAAAGATGCATATTAGTAGCTTAAAGGAACATATTGTGACCCAATGCATACAAATCTCCTGTACGTCTGTATATTTTTAGGCTTTTGTAAAGACTCCCTGCCTGCCAGCAGCTTCTAACAGCACGTAACAGAACAGACAGTTTCCCCCACTTTCATCTCAGTAATTTGTTTTTGTCTTAGCCAGAGTCAATTAGATAATGAATGTTTACACAGACATGCCAGGAGTGTTTGAAATGCACTTGGACTGTGTTCTTCAACTTCCCAACCTTTTGTTTTGCTTCTATTACATAAAAATGATGTCAGAATTCAAAACATGCTCATGCCCGTGTAGAAAATACCATTTCGCAGTATTTCCTGAGGAGGAGTAGGACGGGTACATGTGTGAATTGGATCACTGCAGATAAAGCTGAGGGTGGAGACATTGAATTTTCTATAGGGTGATGCTGCTGGACAGGTACTGTATATTTACATTCTCTGTCTCCTCCCTGCAGGCACAGTATCTGATATTTAATCAAAAGCTGTAATGTACTGCTGTCTCACCTTGTGGGGTGAAGGAGATATATGGATGTGATTAGTTTTATGGCAGCGAGAGGCAGCCAGCCTGTCTCACTGCAGCCCTGAGTCGCACTCAGAAACCCCGGCCCGGCCCACAGTAACACGCTGCTTAAAGAACAGAATCTGAGAAACATAATATGATTTAGTGTAATCTGAGTCACGCTGTAACAATGAACCGAAGATCCACTTGACAATAACTATTGATAGAGTTATAAATGTAGGGGGTTCAGATATGGAAAATAACATGTTTGTAAAATTTGCTGATTAAATTTTGTTGCTTGAATAAAGATCTATATCCATAGATCTGTATAATCTATATTCAAATAGTTTATATTAGTGCATATAGTGCACATATTTAAAATATACCATATATATCAAGTTTCTATCCATTCATTTGGATAGTCAAGATACATTTATTACAATATAAGTATATTGTGATTACAGAAAAAAAAGTAAAGCACTAATATATAACATTTTTATTATTGTTAAGTGGTGTATTGTATTTTTTGACCCTATGATTTGGGGCCCAGTTAGGGTTTCTGCTTTTGTTGGCTCTGGACCGGGCCGGTCTGGGGGAAATGTGCTGTGTCCGCAGGCCCGCTAGCTGATATCCGATGTGAGATGGAGGTGTAATTGATAATGGTGCAGCCTCTTTTCTGCACTGCAGAGCTGCTTTACTTCCTGTGTGTTCATCTGAGCGTGTGTTTGTGTGTGTGAGGTTTTGTTTTGGTGGTGCTCTGTTACATTCAGCTGCAGATAATGCTGCCCTCTGTTGGGCAGCGAGAACACAGGAGCGGTATAGTGCTGACTTGCAGACTTGAAAAATTCTGCTGAGACAGCTGCATAAGTAGAGAGCACACTGGCTTCATCTCCAAAATTGTTTCTCAAAACAAAGCTCCATATTTCTCATAAGAGCCATAGCTACAGAGCTGTCCGTGGGCTATGAGATGATTGGAAGTGACCTTGGGAAAATGCATGCTGTGTAAGAATGGACAGAGGGAGCAATATTGCTTAGAGGAAAAAATGCGAGGAACTGAGAGGACCTGGGGGGAGAGGGAGACAAAGTAAAAGATAGAATTGAACATTTATTGGTAAGCTGATTATTAAGTGTTGTTTTATGTTGTTCCATTTCCTTAAATACTCAATATGGAGGTACAGCCTTTATTCTTCTTCTTTTCTGAAGATATGATCTCTGTATAAATCCCTCATTTAGGTTTTCCAATAAAAGAAATAACAATAAAAACAAAATATCTTATTTTTACTTCTGATTGCATAAAAATGATTTCTATTCATCAAAATATTTATACTAGTTATTCTCCTTTCTTATTGTTTAGTTCTACAAATAGAACATTTTATATTTTCTGACATCATGGTGTTAATCGGAGACATATTAATAATATAATAATAACACACTGTTTTTTACTTTTAGATATTATTTTCAATAATAATAATTTTAAAATTGTAATTGTTTAGTTTTTTTAATAGTAATAATAATAATTAATGCCCTTATTTTTTTTGATTCTGTAAAAAAAATATTTTATTTAAATATATTTATATTATTTAGTTATACTCCAATGCTAAGCTAATTATTTATATACTAATAACTAGTTATTTGTTTATGCAGTTGTTGATAACAAAAAAATATATATCTATATTCCGTCATCATACTGAGATGACATAACAAAACCAATAACAATAACAATTTAATTTAGCAATAATTTATATTTTTCAATAATAATAATAATAATAAAATAATAATGATAAAACGTTATAATTGCAATAATTTAATTGTTTTTCAACAACAACAAAATAATAAAATTGACCTTTTCATTTCTGATTGTAGGAAAAAATATTTCATTTAAATATATTTACATTATTCAGTTATCCTTATTTAATTATGCAGTTCTCAATAATAAATAAATAAATAAAATAATAATATTATATAGACTAAATAAATAAATAATAATAAATAAAATGTTTTTTGACTTCATAGTGTTCATAATAATAATAATAATAATGTCATTAATAAGTTATTAATAAGTAATTGTGCTATCCTCATGACAAAATGTTTTCTGAAGGCAAAGAATGAACAGAATGTTCGGAAGAGCATCTGACAGTCAAAAGGGTTCACACGAACAATGTCACATTTACTTATTAAAAATCATAAAGCTCTCTGATTATTCCCAGGTTTGAATGAGACACAGAATCCCAGATTTTCATGTGCTCTCAGACTGCTTTGACCAGCCTTTATATTGCATCACCAAAGAAATGCGTTACAGCTCTGAAACACAAGGATATAAATAGGAGGAGCTTTTTCAAATGTGAAAACTTTTTGCTTTCTTCCCACATACTTTGCCTGCTGTTTAATTCACCCTGCGTTGCTTTGAGATCAAAGACACGGCAGTATCACAGGCCATAGAGCACTTCTCCTACCCTCTGGGGAGATGAGCTTTGTGCTCCTCCTCTGAATGCTGTGCTATGAAGAACTGTGCGTGCCTCTGTAAGTCATGGTGCATTTGACTGAACCTCATGAGATCGGCCCAAGTCCTTGATGAAAAGCTCTTTGCGGATGGCCCCCAAGCAGCTCCTGCGGTATGATGAATGAAGGCATCTAGTCTGGTCTCTGCAGATTCCTCTCATTAAATATTTAAAACTCTAAACGCAGCTATTAGTAATCGAGATACACATAGCTTCCTGTTTCCTTACCAAATCCCTGTGCTGGTAAAATCCCAGCAGTGTTGCAGAAACTTTCACAATTTCATGCCACATAGAAACATTATTGCAGAGTTTGAACACATAGTTAAAATAAAAACCACATTTCTATTGGGAGTTATGCTCCTTGAGATTTTACTCCGCCTACATTCTTTGATGATGCAATATATTCATGTTGAGTAGTAAAACAATACAATCTTTCCTAATTTTTTTTATTATGGAATAAACTTTTTTAATCTCTTTAGCATATTGCAAAATTGTTTATTCACAGTTTAATTCTTTTTTGTCTTCCTTGTTAAATTTAACTCTCTAATTGAATCCCTCAGATCTATAAACAGCAAAAAGTACATTTTCAAAGCATTACAAAATCTTATTTAACATTAATATTGTTTTTTGGTGTACAGTGTATGTAAATCTATATTTTGTTGGTGATATGACTATGATTTCCCTGATCGTGTATGTATTTATGTGTTCTGCAAAACAAAACAAAACAAAAATCAATATAGTCTTAATTTCTAGGTAACCCATAATAATAATTAAAAAATTAAATTAATTAATTAATAAATTAGTAATAATAATAATAATAATACAATAATATGAATAATAATAATTTAGTCTTAGACTTAATTTTTAATTCTGGATGAGTATAAACTATTTATTCATTTAAAAATATGTATATTATTTATTAAAGTATTATTCTTTAGTGCCATAGTTTTATTTACGCAGTGTTCAGTAAATAAATAATTAATCAATAATTTTCAATAAATAAAAAATAACAAATATTAATAATATCTGAGACAATTCCTCATTTTAAGGAAGGTTTCATAAATACAAGCACTTTCAAATAATTTTGTAATTGATTCTTTAATGCATATCAATTCTTGCTCATGCAATAATAAATGTTTATTTCTGTAATTATTACATTATTCTTCCGCTACTGTTCATCATTGTACACTTTTTTCTGATTAATTATGAACAAAATTCTTTCACTTTTTTCAATAATATTTAATATTTATATAAAAAGTTTTCTTCATGCCATATCAAATCTTATTATTAATAGATGCAATCATTTTGCTATTGCTTTACTTTGTAAAATATTTTACATTTATTTCATTTATTACATGCATCTGTCCCGTTTTGCACTGTATGCAAATGGTTAATTGATACAACAAAGGTGAAAGGGGTCACTGAAAATCATCAATAAGCAATTAAATACTCATTAACTGTTGACTTAAAGACGTCAGTTGCAGTCTTTTCACAGCAGTACTGAAGTGTTAATACAACCTCTTCTCTCTCTCTCTCTCTCTCTCTCTCTCTCTCTCACTCACTCCCTCTAGCATTTAATCCTTCCCGTTTTATCTCCTCTTTTACATTCAGAGGTTCCACTGGGCCTCATTTGTTCATCATCTAGCATTACTCCCTCTCCTCAAATTCACAGCCAACGCCCAGCTTCTGCAGTACTGCAGTCTCTCCTTTTTCAAAAGTCTCACCCTTCCTCTTGATCACTCTCTGGTTATCTGCAGTGAGGAGGAGGGAGAGGAAGAGAGATGCCGTGAGGAAGAGCACACCTCACGACTCACGCTGCTGCTGCTGCAACACACCCAAGAATCACACGAGAGTCTGGCAGTTCATCGCAATTCATTCCTCTGACAGTCACTCTGTGCATTTACTCATAACTCATGCTCTCTCTCTTTCTCTCTTGCATGACTGTCCTCCCTCAGGCCTCTCATTAATCAGGGCTCTCTAACCCATTGCCCTCTCGCAGGAGAAACAGCATCAAGACATAGCTTCTTCAAGCTAGGATGGGATGAAGAAAAACTCTTGGGAGGTCCTCTGTAAGCTGGCCCATCACATTGCAACAGATCTGCCCGATCTAATCCTTACTAACTCGCATAAAACATTAAACAAGGCTAAACTGCCTTTTGCTGCATAGAAAATATTGTTTCAATAACTACATCCTGTATGGTTAAAGAAGAATGCCTTACATGAAACGTTAAATGAGGCTGAATTGCATCTTCCAGCAAATTATTTATAATATATGATTTATTTATATAATATAAAAACATATAATCAGTCACATTTTACTACAAGGTATCATCATAGTATTTATTCATCATTTGAATTCTTCATTTTTATTTTTGTATTTTCATTTATTTCAATTTTATTGATTTTAAATAGCATTTTAGGTATAGGTAATTTTGTATTATTATTATTAATAATAATAATTTAATATTGTTTTTAACTTTTCTATGTTATAGCTTTCTTTTTTTGGTCGGATTATGAATTTTACAAAATTTTAGTAATAAAAGTTTTTTGATATATTATTACACATACAGATAACACTTTGGTGAACGATAACAACATTCTTTTTTCTTTTTTTTTTGCACATATATACAAATATGTGACTGTGTTCTGGAAATAAAAAGAAAATTTTCACCATATATTTCACCATATAGTAAACAAATCATGCTGGGGGATTGCTAAACTCAGAATAATTGATTGCATTTATTTTGTGATTTTCTGACTTTATTAACCTGACATAATATATCTGACTTTTTTCATATCCCAGGTTTGACAGGTGAACAAGACATTCTACAAAACATCATAAGATCAGTCCAGCCTGGGATGCCCTGAACTGGAGAGTAACCGAGGACCTCTTTCAGATCGGGCCTAAATTCAATCAGCAAAATAAAGAGCCATCAATGCAATGGAAAATCGGTCATGATATTTCTGGAGATGTGATTAAAATAGATTGTGCAATTCTTAGCAACTCCTACCTGACAAAGACAAATGCATTAGATTAAGGCTTCTCTGGAAACATACCGAGCTTTCCTATTTAAGAACAGGAGCGTGTCAGAAAAACGCTTGATCGAGTAGGACAAGGTACCATGAGGATATGACCGAGCAGAAACTAATGCAGTGTCAACAACACTCAGATGTCCAGTAAGTAGCAAAACGCTATATTAATAGTAGAGAAAAATCAGATATTCGATGAGCTCAGCAAATGAAAGGCTTAATAACAGAGGTCTACAGGTTTATTGGATCAATACATTGTTGTCGCACTGAACAAGGCCGTGCAAGGCTGACAAATCTGCAGTAATGTAATGCTGGGCACACGTCGACCAGTCGCAGCACTAACATCATCCTGAAGTTGTTCTCAAGGGGCATCGTAATTTAACCTGCATTTGAGCTTCAGCAGATTTCCGAGCAGGATACAAGAGAAGCGGTTCGATACTGCGGAGTGGGTCGGAGGCTCCGAAACTCTCTGGATATGTTACCTCTGTGCAGGTAAGAGTCAGCAAAAACACATGCATCTTAATGGGAAGTGACATGAAATCCTACGTCTACCTGTGCCTGTTCACATCCACCGGCTCTCACTCCAAGAACAAAAGCACTGCATTAAAGAGAAACAAAGGAAGTAAAGATGGATGTCTGACTGATGCAGCGGCAGCACTCATTTCAGCAGCTTTTTACACACTGAGGGGAAAAATAAGTGAGCCGGTATTATTTCTCCTGGCAGGAAATGTGCTTGCAATATTGAGTATTTGACTCTGGAGACAGGTCTCATAAAGGTTTTTTGAGTTCTTGCCCAGTGTTTTGTGCCAAATGAATGCTTTGACTGATGCTATGGGGTCACTGCTGCATAGTCTCAGCGTCCAAGCTGTTACTTTTGACAATAGGCAGTTTCGTCTTGATACACGTCTCTGCCCTTATTTATACAGGTACAGACAGCAGCTGTAGGCCTGCATCTCACTTAGAAGTGTTTAATTTTTCATAATGGATTGCTGATTTCATTAGTAATACATATTAGCTATGATTCTCTAATGCTCTTAGATGTAGTAAAGTGGTAAATACAATGCAATACAACCTTGCAATTTGTCTTTGAAAACACCAGCAATACCAGACACAAACATGTACTATACAACGAAGAAGTAAAAGGCACCATAACACAATCAATATGATCAGAAAAGCATCAGAAAATCTGAGCGTCATCTTAAATCCTTTATAAACTGAGACTGAGCCAGAAGTTTTACAGTTCAATCGGGCTTCACTGTTTGTAATTCTATGCTGCCCTCTAGCGTTAAGAGCATTTTTTATAATCATATTTATCATATTTTCTTACTTAGAATCATGGAGGGGTCTATAATTTTCAGCATAGGTGCATTTCCACTGTGAAAGACAGAATCTAAAAAGAAAATTCTGGAAATCACATTGTATGATTTTTTTAACAATTTATTTGGGAATTACTGTGTCAAGTAAGTATTTGATCACTTGCTTATCAGCCAGATTTCTGACCCTCAAAAGACCTGTTATTTTGCTTTTAAGTCCAGCTACAATCTGCTCATGATTCTAAATTAGTAGCACCTGTTTGAGATCACTTTCATAAAGACACATGCGC
>JAUMHQ010000085.1:7311606-7331036 GCA_032361165.1 Enteromius paludinosus
CCCCCCCCCAGTATATATATATATATATATTGGGAAATAATATATTAACAAAGATCCATGGGTTATTTAAATAAAATCATTAAAATCTTATAATTGGTTATGTTAATATTTCAGTTTTACACTTGCTTTCATGTGCTTGCTTTTTTTACATATTTTGTATATGATCTCTGCTCTGTTTGCAACTTTATATAAAGCATCTTTGAAAGGTGCTGTATATATATATATATATATATATATATATATATATATACAGCTCTGTAATAGATAAGACCACTATAATTTACTCCTAAATCAGTATCTCTCTGAATATGACAAGCATTTCATGCCAGTCTACACAAACATACTTCATTCTGTTTATTGATGTATTTATTTGTTGAGCACCTGAATCCAATTGTATTTAACAGGAAAAGTATAAAAAGCACTGCTGTTATCAACACTATCTTCTCGCAGTGTGACCAGTTGGATGGTAAAAAATGCTAGAAGTCTTTCAAAAGTAATTAGAAATGTAAAAATAAATACTAAACATGCCAAAAACAGTGAAAAGAAAGGTTTTAAATCAAGAAAAAAGGCCTCAATCATAGCTTTACTGGCACAAGGATTCAGTGAGTGTCAAGTTGCTTTTATCCTTAATATTATTTATCCATTGTTTTGCATTGGTGGTGTATTGGTTTTAAGAATTTTAACAGTTTTAAGAATAAAACCCAAAAGAAACTGTTTTTTGCAGTGATCTCTTATTTATTTTTCCAGAGCTATATATATATTTAATTATTTGATAATAGTAGAATTTTGTGAGATGTTTTCTGATCACTTCCCATTTGCCACAGTTATGAATTTAGGGGAAATATATTTTAAGGCATAATTATTGAATTTCTCGCTTTTTCACAGCCTTTTCAGTTTTATTTTTTTTTTATTTTTAAGTTGCATAGTCCATTATGTGTATAACTCTTCACCTTATGTCCTTCAGCTATGTCTCCTCTATCATTACTTTAGAAGAGTTGTGATGGTGTGTCTGTAACACAGAGCGAACACAGTACAGCTGCTGTATATCTGATCAGCCCGGCCTGTGTGAGTGAGAGAGTATCCACATAATTGAATTTGGTCAACCTGTTTTGCTCTCTCTCTCTCTCACTGCTGAAGCCACTTAGCGGGCTAATTATTATTGGGATGAGTCAGCTCCAATATATCGCATCCCCAAAAAAATCCATGGAGAATATCAGTGGATATCCAGAGTGTGAAAATTAGATCAATGAGAGAATATATGTGACAAAGGGGTAATTAAGTGGTGTCATGCTGCCAAACCTGATGGGGACGGGAGAAATGTGTGAGGTAATTCCATTTACTTCGTCTTGGATTGTGCCCCATCATAACTGCTAATTCAATTGTACATTCATTCTGCCAGCTCCTCGCCATTAAGCGTGCATTTAATTGCTTCCATAAAGCTTTTAATATGCAGCGCACAAAACAGAGACGTGACATCCGCGTCGCAGCGCGCAGCTGCCCTGCCGTCTTACGATAACACTGGATAGATGGCAGGAGGAGGGGTCCGGATTCAAATATATCTGTGTTACACAAACACCAGAGGCCATTTCACGGCCATAATTCATCTCGGCCATGTATATATATTGTCCGCGCACAGAAAGAGCTGTAACGGCCCACGCTTTTGTTGTCTCCTGCCAGCAAAAAGCGCCTTATCTTGTCGCTAGACAAGAGCTTAGGGCCGCCAAAGCGCTCTGGCCTTCTGATAAGACGAAGAGAGGAAACATCAGACGCAGAGGGAGGAGGAGAAGAGATAAAAATCCGTGTTCAGGCATCGCTCTCCGCCTGACAAACAGGCCACACATTAAAGCCGAACAAAGGCGACAGACCATCAATTCAACGATATGTACACAATCATTACAGCGAGGAAACAAAGGCTGGTGTCAATTGCGGCGGCGTTATGCGCAGTCTCTCAAATTAAAACCTTGTAGCGAAGCGCATCTGATGGCAGGAGCTATTTAGCGGCAATATTTTACAGGGCAGCCAATGAAAAGCAATAACTGTTTTATTTAATGTATCTGCTCCTGGCAGCTGCTCGGGGAAGGACGCTTAATAGAAGCTGTCGATCAATGTCAGGGCCGGGGCAATAAGAGCTCCTCACTGCAATAAACATGAAGAGAAGATAACGCTGGTCCTAGCTGATCAGTGCCTTGTTAACTTCCAGTCTAGCAGGCCCCGTTTGTCATTTTATTTTGTAACACTCATAATTCGTCATGCTAGATGGATATCGGGGAGCACACGCTTTTTTTTTTTTTTTTGCTTTCTTTTAATTTGCCCCCTGAAGAGAGCTGAGGTGAAAAATAGCACAGGAGGAGAATAGCCACTTGTAAATAATGTACATCATCCTGACACCGCGGATCTATGGGCAGATCAATGTGTGTATACTGTGAGGGGATTTGCGTATGAGCGATCGGAGGACGCCCGGGGCAGATGGAGACATCTGTTGATTCTGGAGATACAGGATGTTTACACCTAGGACAGAGAAATCTCTCGTTTCTTCAGTTAATATTGGGAAGAACATATTGGCCATTGCTCAAAACAGATAAGTGAGTGTTTGTCCTGACATGGGGTCACTTTGGGCTTCAAACTTTACTTTGTGTCGGCCTGTTTGCATTGGTTTTCTTTTTTTTGGTTACAGAAGAAATAATAATAGGTTGGAGTTATGGCCTGGTGATGCCAAAAGGTCATCCATAAGAAATTACAACATGGACCTTTTTAACACATTGATAATGAATATCTGATAATATTAATAAATAATGATAATATTAATATGAATAATATTAATTTAAATATTAAATACTTGTATTAATTGAATTAATTTATTTTATCATTTATATCTTTATATAAAATTCCTATTTGTTTTATTTTTATTTCCTATTTAATTTTTTTAATAGTTTTTTTTTTTTTAATTGTTTTTCATACTATTTTATAAATATGTAAAACTGTCTTTCATAATATTTAAACCATTTTGTTTTCATTTCTAAATTATTTTTACTTATTGTATTACTTTTCAACTTATTGTTACAATACTTACAAAGTATTTTTCTTAAACTTTTATTTTGAAACATTTTGACATGGATTTTTCTGTTTTAGATTTTTGTCAGGGGCTCTTAGCAATTTTTTTTTTTATAAAATCTAAATGAGTAAATTGTTCTGAATTTATTTATTATTTAAATCATATTTAATATGTCTTAGCATGTGTTTATTTGTAGCAAATTATGAGTAAAAATAATAGATTTTTCTGTATATCAAAAATCATTAGGCTATGATTATGAAAAGATTATGTTCCATGAACATATATAGTACTATATTTATTTCCTACTATAAATATATCAGAACTTAATTTTTGAGTAGTAGTGTGCATTACTAAGATCTTCATTTAGACAACTTTAAGACGATTTTCTCAATATTCAGATTTCTTTGCACCCTCAGTTTCCAAAGTTTTAATCTTAAAATCTCAACCAAATATTGTCCTATCATAACAAGCCATGCATCAATGGAAAGCTTGTTTATTCAGCTTTGTATAAAACGTAATAAAAAAATATTAGAGTATTTTGTTATTTTTCTATCAACTTTTTTTTATAACACATGTAATTAATGTATTAATTAATAATAATAATGTAGAATTATA
Source organism: Enteromius paludinosus (assembly GCA_032361165.1). Taxonomy (NCBI): domain Eukaryota; kingdom Metazoa; phylum Chordata; class Actinopteri; order Cypriniformes; family Cyprinidae; genus Enteromius; species Enteromius paludinosus. The sequence continues at coordinate 7,315,274 of JAUMHQ010000085.1, forward strand.
ACTTCTTAAAATAATTTATTTGAACATTTAACATTATTGTGTAAAATATATTATTATATAATATATAATAATAATATATCTCAAGAGTATAATTTTTCTAGATTCATTCATATTAGGTCTTAACATAAACCCTTCTGTCATGTTCTCACGACATTCACTGTGGTGTTTTGATTCCAGCACAGGTAAACTAAAGCAACCATAGACTATTAAGGAGACATCGCTTTAATCTTTATAAAAACCTTCACCCAAAGTCCTCTGTCCCAACGGAGTGGAGATTAAATGCTTCTTCACATTACTAATGTCAGCACAAAATGATTATCTTCTCTGAATAATTTATCCCCTTGCACAGAGTAATTTCCTTATCTTTCCCTTTTTTGCCTCTTTTACTGCAGAGGAAACGGTAAATGGCTGTTAGTCTTCAGAAAACCAATGGATCGTCTTTTCCATCAATCAATTAAAAAACACTTACCTCACACTCAACATGATTTATATCTTGTTAATAGAATTGTCTCACCATATCCCTGTATTATTATACCTCTGAATTCCATTAGCTATTTGCTTAATGCTCAATTTAAGGCTGACCTCTAAGGGGAGAGAGATAGCCGTATTAGTCTAATAATAGTCATTGTACACTGAACCTCTTTCTGGGAATGCTGTAGGTCAGGGCAGAGAGAGGTCTCTGGATACGCTGAATAAAGCGCCCATCGCAGTGACCTCTCTATCAGAGTACACAAACTCCCTGTGCTTTAAAAGAGCATCAGTTTACGGCCATCACACCGAGAGATTGATTTTCCACCTTATGGAATTCAAAATGCGGCAGAGCAAACATGGAGTCTCTGTTGTTCCCTGGTTGGGAATTTATTCCCAATTGAATGTATTTCCATGACACCTTTTTCTGAAAATGCATGTGAATTTCCATAATGCTGTAGATCTAAATACAACACACTGTATCTATTATGATTTTAGTCTCGATTTGCTTGTTATTTAGCATGCAAACAAACCCATCCTGACAGAGCGACTCGAACAGAGAGCGTTTATGCAGTATTCACCTCTAATGGTTCTATGAGTGGCTCTAAAACTGTATTCCACTGAGTGCCCTTGACACAGTTGCATGTAAGATAGATTTGAAATATTCATTACAGCAGGCCCTAAAGACCCATCGTCATCCCGTACCCCAGGGACGGAAAGAAGTTAAAAACTACCGGATAGCCTCATCCAATAATCAATCACAGAACTTGCCCACGATTGCAATCATTTATTATTTTAACATGTTGCATAACATTTGAATACATTAAGTCAGAATTAAGAAGATAAGGCGTCAAAACGTGGTTTTCTCCACACATCTGAAGTGAAAAATTCATTAATTCATACACTTGTTAAAAGCTTTTAATTGCACAGTTAGAAAAATATTTTGTAAATGGACATTTCTGCCACATATATGGTTAAAAAGATGGTAGTTGCAACATTTTCTTTCACAATTCTGACTTTTTTTCTTGCAAAAATATAAACTCAGAATTTGGATGTTAAGTTTTTAACCTGCAATTTTGAGTGGAAAAGTATTAAATTATGTATAAATGTATATAAATTGCAAGAAAATGTCAGAATTGTTATATTAGAAATTGCTTTTTTATTTTATATTCTCCAGCAGGAAAAAAAAACCCAAAGTTGTGAGAAAAAGTGAATTTTAAGTTTATGTATCACAAATCAGTATTTTCATACTATTTGAAAAACTATTTGAAGCATTGCAATTCTTTATTTAATTTTTATTTCATGGCTTCCTTAATTTTCAATGAATATTGCCAGTCGACTCCACTATATACTGGAATTCAGAGCATGCAGAATTCATTTATTGATATGTACGCGAGTATTATTGTTGTAATTATTTTCTAGTAGTTATCTAACATTTTATCCTTGAATGTAAATACTGCATATAAAGAGAAAGTTTTCTTTGGTGCTGCACACCTACTGAATAACAATTTCCTTTATTTTTCTTCACATTTAGTCTTGAATCTCCGCCAAGAGAAATGCTCTAATGTATATTTCTATAGGGAAAGCACTGTCAGAATCTCACCGACCCTTCTTTTGCATTCCATCTAGCGCTGCCCCCAAACAAGGTATTTGTTTAATTTCTAAAACGTATCATTTATTTTCTCTCACTAAAGAAACAAGGATACACTCAAGCGAAGTAAACTACAAAAACATGTACGTGTGACGCACGTACACTCTTCCAGTCCCATTCAGCGGATCCTGCTTTTCCCAGCACTTCCCAATGGAACACACTGACGGCAAATAAATATTCCACCGAGGCCGTTTCATGTCGAGAGGGGTTTTGAATATCAAATCTGGGTTTTTGATCTAGTCAGATGATCCGTACAGTAAAAACAGGGCAGAGACAACAGCTCCCCATGGATAAAACACAGAGCTCGTAGACTTTAGCCAAACGCTGACCACAGTTATTAGATTAGTGTAAATCTTCATGGCATGATCAATAGCAACGTGTTTATTTTTGTGCACTGAGTTATTCATTAGAAATTCAAACAGCCTTAAAGAGGCTCATTAGGATCTGATTTGCTGGAGCTCACAGAGACTTATTGCTCCATTGTGGAGAAAGAGAAAAGGCCACTGGAGACAGCGAGGGGTAGATCCTCACAATGGACAATTTGTTCACATAGCTCAGCTATAAAAATAGGAGGAATGAAACTCTAGACGGTGTCTGTGTGCGCGCAAACAAATGTAGTATGGTGTGCCCTTTTCTGTGACATAATCCTATTTTGCATGCATCTTATAGGGGTGGAATTCCTAATAAATTCCAGTTTCCTAATGGATGAAGGAATAAAGCATCATTGTAGTTGTAAGTTTAGCTGTAATGTTTGATTAAAAATCATTCATTTGGGGTTGTGCTGTTTATTTGATTCGTTTAATCGAGTCATTTGCTCAGGAGTCAGACACCACTGGTTGTGCTGAATGTTGTTGATACACTAAAAGGACTAATAGAAATGTTCGTTTTGGGAATCGGACCTACTTGATTGCACTGCATGTGTTTGATTCCTTTGCAAAAGAATGCATGTTCTGTATATTTTATGAATGCATCCAGTTCTGAACGATTAAACCTAATTATCCGTGTATTAAATGGTCAGAGAGAATTACATTATATTTATGAGATGTGATTTCAAAAAAAGCAAAACAAAAAAAAATGCAATGCATGCTTTTGTAATTACTGATAAATGCAGCTCGTTTTGAAAGGCAGGTCTTAAAAGCTATTTTGTCATTATCACATTATTGCATTACCATTACTCGGTGTACAGTAGCCAGTTCGGATAATTCAATTGAATTGCATTAGGGAGCTCAGATCCCATTTGACTGGGGAAATGGAACATTAATTGGCATTTGTTCAAGCCAAACAAAGGACACCAAGGGAATATTACCAAATTAAAAGACTTTCAAACGCAGAGAATAAATCTTCAAGGACTAACACAGCCTCGAAAAATGACCAAACACACTAGAAAATGTTTTTAAAATAAGTGGTTCATGAAAAAGCACGCAGCGAGGATTACATTTATAACTCGCAGGGCTCGACCCCTCGCTAAACTCGCACGCAACAGCGTTTTATAGTGTGTTGCTCTGCAAAAACTGATAATTAAACAACAGTTAGAGGTTTTTCCTAGTGCTCTCTGTGCGCTGTCTTTTATAGCAGACTGTGCGACTTGTGGGAGGGGAAGGGGGGATTTTTTCCCACCCCTTTTTCACTTTCCATCTCGGTCCTCCTCAGTGAATTGATGGAATGACCTGGACTTGATCTTTGAGGTCAACATGCCTGATGGTTCCTGCAGATTGATAAATTGATTCAAAACTATTACCATGGTAAAAAAGCAATAAGGTCATAAAACTTGCATTGGTCCAGCTGAGTAAATCCGGGGCATTTTGCCGAAGGAGTGGCGCAGGAGGATAGGAGCATGCGTCGGAATGAGAGAGCGAGAAATGACTTTGAAGAGCTCATCATCTCCAATCTATTTTTCCCGCCCGTGCTTCATGCCGCCGCATAGAGGCACTTCATTACAGGGGAATAACTGTACACAGCCCGGGGCCGCCCGCCTGCCTCCTGCTCCTCGCGGCTCCCCTGAGGGGCTTCAGGTGCTTAATACCTCATCACTGGCTTCATTGAACGCTTTAATCTGCACTCCTGTGATCAATAGAATCCCGCTGTAAATTAAAAGGGCCATTCCGTGTAATCAAACCTGTTAATGCTCATTCTGAAAACCATTATTTGTGGAAGGCATTTAGGGGGAATTGCCACACTGACAAGCCCCCTTGCTCGCAGAGATTATCGGAGGACAAGGATTTGGACAAAGACAGCGAGAAGGATGAGAGAAGGGGGATCCAGTCTGTCCCTCGCCGCCGTAACGTGCTCTGGAGACAGAGAGAGGGATTGAGGGAAGGGGCGAAAGCGAGAAAAACACAGGCGGTGCAACTCAGTCATAATGGGAGGATGGGCGAGAGGGGAGATAAGTTTAGAGAGAGGGGCCGTCTGTCTGCTCGGGCCTCTCCGACACTCATACGCGCAGAAAATGAAATTTTCGAGCCTGCCATTTCTGCGGCAAATTCAATTACGCCAGCTGCTTGTACAAAGAGCTGTAGCTTCCTTGGGCCTGAAATTGAAAAAAGGCGAGTGCTGATGAGATGGTGAATAACTGGCTGGGCTTTGATAGCAGACAGGTGAGAGAGTCTCCCAAAAACTTAAAGCGTCTTACTGAATATCGCTGCAGGGAGGTCTTTGGAAATACTAAATGTTGACAAACCCACTCACTTATACCAACACGATACGATATGTGCTGCAAAAATCTAATCGCGAGGTAAATAATGTGCTGTCCCAGCATCTCCTTTTTTGATTTTCCACATGAGCACGTCACTTACACCGTCACACGCCGCTCTACCGTACCAGATCTGCGTGGTAAGCCGGCGTAAAATTAGAGACCTTTCTTGTAATCCTAATTGTCGTCTGTGTTTGTGCGATTCTGCGTTTTTCTCACGGTGCAATGACATTCAAAGGCTGAAAAATAAAACATTTCTGATTCTAATTCGAGAGAAAATCCTGCAGGGACTTCATAAGAAAACTGCCATTTAAGGGCGACAAGGCGAGAGGAGAGGAAAGCTATTACGGCTGTATCTTAAAAGGTCAATTACATTCCGTATAATGACTTTGACTGTTTAATCCAAATGTATGAGTCTCTTGCTAAGCCTTTTTCTGACATTGATAGACTTGAGTGGCAGAGAAGGATCTTCTCCTGTCAAGGCGTCAGCGACTAGGAGATAATGAGAAATGGCACCTGGAAATTTTCCTCGCTGCTGTTCTCTTTCTCTCCTGATCAGCTTAAATGTTTGACTTGGTGTGATCAAGTGCCGGTTTTGTTTGCCGTGGGCCTAAAATGGTCTGCGGCGCGACCCCAACAACACATTTGCCAGATATCATCTCTCCCCTTCCTGTATTTTTAATGCAATGTTTGCTCCCGCGACAACCCCCACCATCTCATCTGCAATGTAAGACAATTTCCGCACCTGAAAAGAAACTGTCTCAAGTCAATAGACTATAAATTGCTCTTGGAAATGGTGGGATCTTAAATAAAGGCTGTTTGATCAAAGGTCTGAAGCGAACCCCTGCCTTTTTTTAATCATTTGTATGTTTAGCTGTTTGGTCAATTTACTTTGCCGCTGTGATGTTTCGCGGTTAAAGGCCATCAATCACATTCACGGTGAGAAATATCTCCTTCTACAATATTACAGGTTATTAAAAGGATGATGAGAATGCAGCCACATGGGTAGGCAAATGCCCTTTTTCTCATCTTCTGAGAGCGTGGCCTTGAGATAATCTAGTGATTCATCTTCGCCCTGCCTATCAACAAGTGGCAGTGGGCTCAAGTCCCCAATAATGAGCTACTCTGTCCATTTCACCTTCTAAACACAAACATTAGCCACATCACATTCTCTCAGTCTACTTACTACACAGGGATCCTGTACTCGTTCCGGCAACGGCTGACGCATTTCAATTGATCTGCTTCGTGAAGGTTATAACTAGACGTGAAGAAATTCAATCTGTGACAAGCTATGTAGCAAATATTCTCTCTGCACACAAATAATAAGACTTTTGAAAGCGCTCTCTATCTTGTGAGGTCCCTCCTCTTGTCAGATGGCTCTTGTCTGAAGATGATTTAGACCTTGGCTTGATCAAAGCTCTGATCTGAGTGTCAGTTTACAAGCTGTCCTTTTCTGCTAAAGTGACTCTTATCAGGACATATCCGGATGAAAAGGATTTTTACAAGCCATTGCACAAGAAATGGGGAGAAAAAGTGAGATTTCACGAGTCACTGTTAAACACTTGGAGAAGACACAAAACATGCATTTAATTGAACTTATCTTCAACTTTGATATGGCAAAATGCAATTAGATCATCCTTGTCGGCGATGAATAATTCCCATTTAAAATATGGGTCATAATCCAAAAGGGAATGAATTTAAATTTCAATAAAGCTTTTTTTTTTTTTAGAAGATTGATGACATTTTTTCGAGTTTTGATTAAGATTTTGTCAAATTGCTGCTATTTAACACTTAGAAAAGTCTAGAAAATTAATCATTTTATGAAGTGATATCATTTGATATTTAAATAAGACAAATGATAGAAGTCATCTCACTGTCTTTAAATGGGACTTATAAGCTAATATTTCCTTTATCACTATACAGGATATTAATAATAGAATTATGAATTCTCATACAGTCAATCATTTGAAAGCTGAATACGTTTAAAGTAGTCAGACACATTTGATGGGCTGGATGTGTAATGACACAATCATGTCATTATGGTTAATTCTGTGCACTTTTGTTTATATTTATTTACTCTGTGTGGCTTACACCTTAAATACTAATCTGTACCTTTAAGGTACCAAAATGGACTCTTTAGGTGCAAAAATGTACCAACCGCCCCAGTGAAATCGTTTGTACCTTTATTTCTGAGAATGTAAGAGTCATTGTTCATCATTTGGACTATTCTGATGGATTCCTTAAAAAGCAGCAGTACATGAGGGTTATTTATTAGTGAATCAGACTAAACAGGCCGTGCTGTAAGTTTTTGATTCAATGAAATTGAGCAGCCCATACAGTACATTTTTCTTTTTTGTTGTTTATTTTTGCCATTTAGACTGGCAATGTTGCATATATTAGATTCACTAAACAGAACTGGCATATAAGAGTCATTTATTTGTGATTTTACCATTATTTAGAGCTACACAGCTTTTTAACTGCATCACATTCAATGCATACCGTAAAATATGAAATAGTTTGCAGCAGAGGAGCGTATGCAGGAAACATTGCTTATAATATACACTCACAGCCTTCCAATGTCACACAGATGACACAGTCTCATATAAATACATAGCATTTCCTTTTTAATAGCACGTTACAGTAAATGACTCTCATTCATTAGAAATTCCTATATCGAGCAGGTCTGTTCTATCCGTACACCAAAGGAGTAGAAATAGATAATCTAATTTTCAATTGAGCGATTTGTCTCCAGAAGGAATGTTTGTAACACAATTTGTTATAAAAATCCCTAGGCTTTGATAGATTTATAACAAAAGAGCAAAAACCGAGGGTGCCACTATCGCTCCCCTGACCCCATAAATCACATCTTTAGTGACCACATATTAAGTGCTTTTCTCATTCCCCGCCCATTAAAAGTAAATAATCTGCAGAGAATGAGGCATTTGCTAAGGAGGCATCCTATTTTTCATACGTGACAGTTATCTGAGTGAAGGTGTGCAGGTGGGACGGGAGGTGGAGCGGAATGATGATGTCAGATTAGGGACGGCGGACGCACTTCGGCCGCTTGTATTTGTAGAGGAAGGAGAATTTATTGGTGGCTGGTTGCTGGCGAGGCAGTCTGGCACATTTTACATCCTAAACTGGATCATCATTTAACGCTGATGACGCGTAGAATGATTCGGTGTTCCCCTCTCCAGATGTACATCGCAAATATCTTGCTGGATGTGTTCTGGCTTCCTGTTCATACATCTTGGGTCACCATAAAAGTGTAGTAAGTCACGTACATCTGGATTGAATAATTCCACATATTTATAAAATGAAGTTTCGCCCCAGCAAGTGAAATGAGATGCAAACTGCATTGGTGGAGGCGAGTAATTAAGTTCATTAAGTTAATTATTTTTTCCTAGTGAGCAAAAAAAGGAGAAGGAAATAGCAACCAATCGCTAATTAAGTCCCCCCCCCCTTCGTCATATTGGGAAAAAATGAACATTATGCGGCTACATCGGTTTCATGTTGTTGCATATTCATAGCGTTAAATTAATTTAATACCTCCCATATAAATCATGCAAATTTATGAAGTGAAGGTTTCATTTTATTGCACCATATTAAGTCATGTTCGATGCACAAGGTGGCTGTGAAGTGAGACATTACTCAAGGTTAGTCCGTGTTATTTATGACATATCTGTCAGTTAATACTCAACTGGCTTTTATTGCACTTTAATGTGCAAGGAAGTAATAATGTGAAGCGCAGTTATGAGAGTGATGATGGCACAGATGTGTTGGACAGCAGGGCAGGGCCAATGATATCTGAGACTGATCGGTGTTAGTGATGTGCAGAACACAACGTAAGACACATAGTTTTTAACCCTCATAGTTTGTTGGGTGGCGTCTTAAAGACCCTAGGGTCATTAAATAATGTTCTACAATTCTACGATTTTTGTTGGTTTCATTTTATTTTATTACTATACCGATAGAGACTTATTTTATTTTAACAGTATTATTTTAAATGTGACGATACCACTGCAGTCAAAGTTAAATCTAAGCAGCAGTGATCATTTTGTCATTTTTGGTCAAACTTTAGAATCAACCCAGTCTCACAGCAATTCATACATATTTTACGAGGTGGCTAATTTGTACAATTTTGTACGACCTCACTAGTACAAATTCATACGATCGAAGTCGTACATATTTCTCGAGATGCCAATTCGTATGAATTTGTACGAATGACCTAAACCTAACCCCGCCCCTAAACCTACCCGTCATTGGGGTTTATACAAATCGTACAAAATCGTACGAGTGAGTTCATCTCGTACGAATACGTATGAATTGGTCGTGTTGTTTAGAATACAGTAGGTAACACTTGACTATTAACTATGACTTTTCTCTCAATAAATTCTTAATTTGCTGCGTATTAATAGTTGCTAAAGTAGTTTAGCTATTGGGTAGGGATGTAGAATAAGTCATGTGCTTATTTAGCACTAATAAATGGCTAATATTCTAGTAATATGCACGCTTCCTTTGCATGCATGCGTTTTTCATTTTCAGTAGTTTGTTAAAGTATATAATTTATTCATTTGGTAACACATTAAGTTGAACAAAACGAAAATGAGCCAGCTGAATTATGTTTGTTTTATTTTTATTTCATTTGACTTCAGTTTACATTTAGTTTAGTTCAAGTAACTTTTTTGTGGTTTTGGTTGTCTATAATAACTCTGCTGTGCGTATTATACCTAGTCCTGTTACACTAAGAAAATGTCATAAATACATGTCCCATTAAATGAATCATTTCGCCCTTATTGCAAAATAATCATTTTTTATGTGGCAGTCCTACACAGAATCCAGTTTCACTTTCTAGCGGTTTGCTTTGGCTTACATTTTGTTTTGAAGACAGACAGAAAATGGAATTATTATGATATATTTGAGTTAGTTTTTCCAGCCTTTATTATGCAAGGTGAAATAAAATCCTCGCTGTCCTTAGGGGATCTGCCATCTTTCCAGGTTAAACATTTGCCAGATCACATCCTCTCACCGCTGTTCTTTTGACTCAGGAACCTCAAAAGCCTCGTTTGAATAACTGGCTCCATACGTGGAACATTTGGCACATGACCAGGCCTAGCACGCCGATTGTTCGTCCTCTGGAAAAATGAAAAGCTACTTCATAAGACCCCTGGTTTGGGTCATAACACCATGATTGTTCTTAACTAGTGCGAGTGAGAGAATCCAGCTGGGTCATATCTCCCTCATTAATGAGTCATTGGGGGGACCCTGTACCATTACTATGATCTGGATTGTGCACTTGCTGCAATTTGCCACGATTAATGGAGGAGGGTCAACCCGGGTCACTTTCAATTTCCACCCAGAGGGGCGAGAAATGGAAACAACTCATTTGCACAGATTTGAATAATTTGCCCCCTCGCAAAAAAAAAGAAGAAAAAGAAAATATGGGGCGAGGAGAAAGAAAAGAGGCGATAAAGGAATCGGGTAAAGGACTCGAGCGCTGTTGCACTTTGCACAATAATAAGCCGCGCTGCCGTCGGCGGCTGGCACAAAGGCAATAATGAATATGATGGAGGATATGAATCCAGATGTGGGAATAAAGCTCGCCTTTCTCGGTGCAGTCTCACTTGGGAGCGTCTGCTGCGTCTAGTGAGCTTTTAAACTTATCATAAATGTATTAAGATTGCACCGGGCCATGAAACAGCTGTACACAATTAATCTTCTGCAAATCTTATCTGAAGAATTGCTTTCAGCGAAGTAACATCTGCTGCGAGAGGCGCTTATTCATGGGCGAAGCGCGCCTGCCACACTTTTATGCGTAGGGCACGATCATTGCCAATGAAGTAAAAATTCATCGTTTTCCCTGTTCGGTAAAAATAACATTCAGCAGCATTAAAACATCATCCATCAACATCGTCTTGGGGGCTCCAAACCCGTCGCAGCCCGATAAATTAAAGAGAATATTCATTTCTGTGTGAACTTGCAGTGTGCGGCTTCACTGAGCTGAGATTTTCTGCCTCTGTTTTCATTTTTTTTCTCTCTTTGGAGAAGATGAAATTGAAGCAGTGCATTTCAATATCAGCAGCGCTCTGGCGGTTGGGCCTGGTGCAGGAAGTACATAGTGTGACTGCCATCATTGTCTCTCTGTGACCTAACAAGAGCCTTTGTGTTCGACTGTGATGCCGGGAAAAAACACATTATTGCGGTGTGAATCTATTTCAAAATTAAATGTTTCTCATTGTCATAAATATAAATAAAAGCATTGTAATGACATTCTGGGGTCAAGAGTTTGTACGAAATCTAAAAATTGTATTTAGCAAGTACACACTAAATTGCTAAAATGTAGACAATCAAATATTTTTCCAAAAATGCTGTTTTTTTTATTAAAGAATCATGAAAATTATATGAAGTGTTAAGCAGCACAACTGTTTTCAGCATTGATAATAAGAATAAGACCTGGTCCACAAAACCAGTCATAAGTAGCATGTGTTTCATTAAGATATTAAATAAACATCATGCTACATGAAGATTTTTTTTCAAAGTTTCTTCCATAAAAATATCAAAACTGAATTTTTGATTAGTAATATGCATTGCTAAGAACTTCATTTGGACAACTTTTGGAAGCGATTTAGATTGAATATTGAGAACCCCAAACTTTTGAATGGTAGTTTATGTTAAAAATAAAGAATAGATAATATATTATTTCAAACAATAGGGCAGATGAGGGGTTTGCACCTTTCATGCCAAGCATTTAGTTCCATGTCGAAGAGTTGTTCAAAGTTTGAGACTCACTCTTGATTGGTCACATGACGGGTGGGTAATCAACCAAACAAGAAGAGGAACTTTTACGCACGCTCTACATCTTTTATCTTCTCAACATTAATTACAATCATGTAATTTCTTAATTCCCAACTGCCGGCACCTCACAGATGGCAATATTATTTACAATACACAATGTTGCTTGGAGCCCGGCCAGATGCTCTCTTAATATGGATTTGATCATCTGTAACTTTGGCAGTTTGTCAATTAGTCCATTTTTTGCAATATGAAAAAAACCAATCTGTTTGTTTTGTATTTTCTTTTGCCTGTCCCAACTTCCTTTGTAAACCAATAGAAAGAGTCAGATTTAGGAAATGAGACAAAGTGTGATCACAACAGATGAGCATAATCTATAAAATAGAGGTTTTTAATCTCATAAAAATTATAGCTGAAGAAATGACACCTGACTATAACCTATCACTAAACTACTGTAATACAGCCATTTCAGGTGATCATCCACCACTCTCAGCTTCTTCCAACCGTCGGTTTTAATATATTTTTTAAATTAGAGTAACCCTAAGTCTAACCTTTAAACGCAGCTTTTGCATATTTTAGACTTAAGTTGTTATTAAGCTGTTTTCTTTTTATTAGGTTGCTCACAATGAGGCTCCACTTTATTTTTGAATGCATTCAGAAATATAATCGCTTGATAATTTGTAGTTATATATATATATATATATATATATCATTCATATTTAAATGCTTAACATCAGTCTTACCCTGTTGACTTCAAAGTGGAAATTAAAGAGAATAGCATTAATTTTGTGATTCAGGATCTGTACCTGCAGAGGCCGTGTCTGCTTTCAAAGCGGGTGGATGTTTAAAGCTCAATGTGTATTGTTCAATGTGACACGGTCAATTCATCATTAGTTTTGAGCTGAGTACGGATGAGTACACTTTCAATTTAGTTCACAGCCTTTCTTCATTCATCATGCCTCCTCATCATCCATCATTTCCTCGCTTTGATTTGTACAAAAAACACACTTTCATAAGTTTAACGCAATTAATCATGAGGCAGGATAATTTTCTATTAATGGACCACAACCATTATTTCATTATTCATTTGATGAACTTGCACAGTGTGTTTCACGGAGGTGTGATTATAAGCACTGCTCACCAAGCATGAATGTGTGCCACTCCACATCTTTGTTGCTGTTTCGTAAATGGCTCTGTGTACAATCTGCCTGCGCTGCCGCCTCACTGTAGCTTTTGTCTTCATATAACAAGTCCTGATAAATTGGAAAAGTTGCAGGCATAGATGAGAGCTGACCCGAAAAACAAAAGCAATCACAGTAAAGGGTAAAACGCCTGGAACGGTGAACCGCGACAGCTCTCGCATTCAAGGTGAAATTCTGCCTCCCTCTCCATAAAAAGAGAAACATGCATGCGCACAGAAAGCAACAATTTATGATCTTGTTACTTGAGCTGAATCATTTCAAACCGTCTGGTTCTTTTGAAAGCCATAAAAGTTATTTTGCAACACTGACACAAGCTGTAAAACTTTTTTTTTAATGTGCAATTAATTTACACCATTATCTAAAATCATGCCATTTAGTCTTTTAGCATGCTTTTGCATGCATCTATTTTAACTCATTTAAGCCTGGTTTAGTTTTATTCTACGTATTATTTAATATTTTAAATCAGATTTTAAATTCTTAGTCATTATTTTGAGAAATGTTGCTCACTTGGCAACAATTTCAGTTATTTTATTTAAAGTAATATATATATATTTTTTATTGACTTTAAGCTTTAGTTAACTATAATAACCCCCATATAGGAACTTATACACCTGAATTAAAATATTAATCTTAAGCAATGATGCTGTGTGAAAATTTCAGCTGATTATAAGAACATAATTATTTTGCAAACTGAATAGTCTTGAATCCCGCCGCAGATCAATCAGCCCTCAGACTCAAAGAAGTTCAGACTCCATTTTAGCTCAATCAAAAAGAGGAAAAAAATCAATGCGCTCCAATTATAGCCCATTTCATTAAGGTATGTTAATCAGAATTGCAAATGAGTTGGGCTTATGATTTCTCTTCTTGTATCCTGCCAATGTACAGTAGTCAATGTTGATGAAACGTTACGAGCATATTGACATCTAGTGGACTGATCAACGGCATAATTAACCCACCTGTTGAAGAAAGTGTTACCTTGAAGTTAATGAAATCTATATATTACCGTATTATTACCTTATATATATATTAGATGCTGCTCTTTGATGCTCATTTAGACACTTCTGTTCAGTTTGAGGACGAGACATGTTTTGAAAGCTGGATTCACACAGTGTACCATGTTAAAGCGTCATGCACATCCTTTGGTTCCAGCTATGGTCCAGGAGAGGACATGTCTAAGGCCACGACAAAAGCCAAGCACACTTCTTTCATTGTATTATTTTTCCTCTCCTCAGACAGCTCCCGCCAGCTCTTTGATTTGGACCGTATATGTTTTCGGTAATCCATTTTTTTCAGTCAGGTCTTGCTTGAAACAAGCATCTATTGTGCAGCTCACATAAACAAAACATGACACGTAAACATCATTTAAACCCCCAATTTAATATAACTAGATTGTCCGAGGTAAATGATTCAATTCAAATGCAAAGAACGAGCAGACGCTTTCCAATCATGTGTAGTGTTGTATCTGAGCATATTCTAAAACTCCTCGTGAGGTGCCGAGCTTTTCTCGAGTCTTCTTCCAGTATTCCTCTATTGATTTTTTCCCTCAGAGACGTATTGTACCTCAAGATCTCATGCATTAGTGTAGGAGGTCCACTCGAGTCGCAGAAAAGATGGTAGAACAATGTATTTAAAAAACATTGGGCTCTAACTAATGGCAGGTCCTCTGCAGAAGCGAGGTCATTTACCCTTCTGATTAGGTAAGCCAGTCAGTTCCAGGCAAACTGTGATTTAAAATGATGTCCAGCTTGAACTACATTCTCCAGGAAAATGATCTAATTTAGTGATTTATTCATATTTACTGAGTGTACTGGCATTACATTTGTATAGATCACATCTGGGTAAAAACAGAAATCGGGAAAATCGAATCAAAATACAGAGACGTGGCCGCCTGCCGCTCGGAGTCTACATTCGAGGCTCTGCCGGGGTCACTTCCATGCTTTTTATGATGTCGCTTTGAAATCTATCCGAATCACATTAAATTGGATATAAAGATGTGCAGACACATACATCACAGTAAATGGTGTGCCAGAGCACTGCTCGTGGAGAATCCCACCTCAACAATCAGGTTATAAAATCGGCTTCAGATCCGATTAATAATTTACAATCCTGTTAGGGGAGAACAAACATTTCTGTTCAAGCAATTTAAGTTTCAGGACTGTTATTAAAGCCCGCCGCTGCCTTTCGCGGGGGCTGGAGGATCGTCTGGGGATGAGACGGAGAGAAAGAGAGAAAGCTAAGCCTGCTCGAGCCCTCTGTGCCAGAGAATAACTATGTTCTATTTCACACTCTATGCTTTCTTTATTAAACTGCCATCGCAGCAAGCACATATTGCTCACCGTCTCCTCTTTGAATTTACCGTGACTTCACCCTCTCATGCTGGGAAACTTTCTGTCCACTTTCCGCAGCGAAATCTCAGCGCCTAATGACTTTATAATGGCAGGCGTTTTAATGGAGCTCCAAGTAAAATGAGCTGGTGCTCCTGCAATCAAGAGCCCAATGGTGCTTTGTGCATCACCCATCACTAATTGACACAAGGGAGACAGATTTGCCTTTTCGCGGAGGGCTGAAAAGGCTTAATGTAATTGTTGTGTATTTACATTTGCGCTGCTTTTGCTCACGCTGCGTACTTTGAGAACAGGACTGCTTATAGGACTGCTAAATATCATGGGAAATTAAAGGATTGATGCTTGGAGAGATGAATATTTGATTTCGTTATTTTATTAGGAAAGGCAATCACCATAGTGAGCTGTCCCATGTGTGTTTCGTTTGGTAACAGTGACCTCTAGTGTCCACACAGGAACAGCCCACTCGACCTGAGAAATACAATGTGAGCATGCACAAAGTGGATGCAAATCTATACAGTGCATTGTGAGGGAATCTAGACAACGACAAACTCGCAGAAATGATTGAGAACAAAGTGAATATCTGAGTGTTTCGGCAAGTCGTGTAACTACACAGGTC
>JAUMHQ010000085.1:7340364-7353231 GCA_032361165.1 Enteromius paludinosus
TATGTCCATGTACTGAACTGTTATTATTCAACCATGCCAAGCTAAATTCAGTTTTCCATTCTATGGCACCTTTAAGGCAGCAGTTGTAAGCCTTTTTTTGTATTTAGCTGATAAACTATATTCCTGTTCTCATCGTATTAGTATAATATTAGATACATTTTTGGTTCGTCAGATTTTTTCTTCTTTTTACTTTGTGTAAACCACAGATTATTTTTTCTCTTTAACTAAAACTAAAATCAAATATTGTTGTAATGTAACCCGATGAATGACTTTGTATTTCAGCCCAAAAACCTGCCTCTCCAGATGAACCCAAAGAGAATGTACTTCTGTGCTCAGCTCTCAGAACGCTCTTCTCTGACGCGCCTTTATTACGGACACAAACCCTCACTGTTCAGGGTCTCCCCGTATTAGAACTGTGCTGTAATACTGACCATAACATTGATATTCCCACCAAGCTGCCTCTGATTCTGGAGAATCAACACACCAGGAAGAAGGACACAGCCCCCCGACTCAGGAAAAAATGCCTTGTCGCTTCTTATCCTCAAAGACTTAAAAGGAAGAGGAAAACTAAAGACACCAGCGAGTCGGCCTCTGACAGCGGGTCAGACACGGAGATTGAGATGAATGGACAGACCAAAAGCATTTCTCCTACCTTTTAAAGAATGAAACTGAGCCTGGTTTTATTGGTACAGCAATCTAGTCACAACTGGAAAGCATTACAAAATGTAAACCTGGAGGTTACCGTTATCTTAACATGTTTTATTTTGTTAATTTTCTTTTTTTTTTTAAGTTTATTTGTAAATGTTTATAAATTCCTTGAAAATATTCCTTGAAAATTAAATAATGAGTTCACACATGTGGTGTTTTCATTCACATTTGATTAATTTCCTACATGGATTACACAAGGACTCACAAGGTTATTATAATTATGTCCCATTGTTTATTTTTCACCATGTCATATATTTTACAGATTTAAAGAAGCAACAGAATGGTCTGTAGTGGCAGTCTTTATACAGAACCTATTCAGCATGCTTGAAACCACAAATATCAGGGTCTTTAATAAACTGTGGATCCTTCAGAGTGACTGACATAAAACCTGCGGACAGTACAAAGACCTTTGTTAGTTATATCCATGGACATTTTACTGAAAGCACAGAAATATTTAAATCAATATAAAAAAAATTAGAGCCATAAATTCTTTACCCATTGAACGAGCTTTTTTTATTGCCTTCGCTACCGCTTTCTGTTTCTGACCACACAAGCCTGTGAGCAAGAGTTATATGGTGTCCCAAATTACTAAATCACTAAATATACATAAACTCATGTGAACATTTGAACCAGGTCCTCTCACCTGTTATGTGTCTGCCGTATATTCTGCCCGTGTGCGGTGAAATAAACTGGGACAGCAGCTGGAGAAAAAGAGCTTTTTGATTATTTTGCCAATAAAAAAAATATGTACAACTAATTCCTAACACTTTTTTACCAACCTGAACGTTTTTGAAGTCTACAGTAACATTGCACAGGATGCAAGTTTTCGGAGGGGACTTGTATGGGTTTTCCATTTGCATAGGCTGGACAAGACATCATGTTGTGGTATTAGTGCAAATAAGCATTTTAGAGTTAGTCTCAACAATTAAAGTGTAAAACAAATTCATGTACAAAAACGTACCATATCATCTTTCTTTAGAGGTTTTTGCTGAGCTGTTGTCAGACTTCTGATGCATTGCGCTGAAAGAGATGAAGAGAGACTTCGTGACTAACAAGCTATCATACTTTAAAAACGTTAAACAGATCAGGACATCTTCTTACAGTATATCAACCTGTAACATCTAGTTAAATGTCTGATATTGATAGAGAAGCTGTGTGCTTCTCATAAGCGTGCTTACGAAAACGTACCAGGTAATTACAGGCTAAGAAAATAACTAGGCGTACTGAAAATATTTTGCATACTAAAATATTGAGGAAAATAATGTAGCAGAGATACCTGTAGCTCTAAGCGTGACCGGTTGCTTGGGATGAGCCTGTAATAACAGGCGACTAAGAGAAAGGGCAAACATCTTCGCTATACTCCGGAGGCGACCATGACAGTTTCTGCTCGCTTCTTCTGCCGAGTCCTCGCGGTTACGTTTGTTGTAGTCTACCGCCACCTACAAGACCGGAGCAAACTTCACTTCAAAACAGATGGCCTTAAAATAAATATGGCCTTTTGTTATACAAAGTAAATGATAAAGGAGCAAATGTAAAAAAAAAAAAATTTTTTTTTATTTAAATGATTTTAAACTATTTACAGGAAGGCATTTATAACTTATGATATATACAAAGGTACCGAGATTGCAAATGTAAAATAAAATAAACAATAAAAATGTAGTATAAAAAGCTTTATGTCAGTAATTTTTTTATTACTTTTGCTTCCTTGCAAGATTTGCAATCAGCGAAACTACTGGAAAGAGGAGGTTTAAAAACGTTTTAGTTGTTGATTAAAATTTTACTTATTGATATATAATAATTGACAACTGATGTAATATTTCACAGTTGAAGAATCAATTATAAAATAATAGTTCTTTTCCATAGTTAAACTAGAAAAAAACAATGGAAAAATTTACATTTAAAGCTTTAGTGATTCTGTAGATTTTTGTGAATTGAAGATGAAAAAAAAAAAGAAATTGGAAGGAGAACATTTAAAAAACGTTGAAAGTTTTAGTTATTTATATTATAGTCCTACTCAACAGATATTTTCCCTGATTAAAGATCAGTGGTATTTAAAAAAATAAAATAATAGAACACTTGTGTGAAAAGCTTTTGCAGTTATAGTTTTGCGAGTGTGACGTCATGGATGTTGCATGTCTTTTCAAAAGTGGTTTCAATAATAAAGAATCAATGATAAATAAAACATATGACATTTCAAAGTGGTTTTGAAGTTTTCTTTTCTTTTCCTTATTTTTTTCCCAGAAGGATAAAAGGGACTTTTGTGATAACTTTTCTCATCCTGACTCCTTAACGGTCACGTGGTCCAAAAGCGAGCTCCCATTGGTTAACTCCATCACTAGTCTTTTCGAATTCCTCGTTTCTGGTAAACATTGACTAATGTGTCGCCGTTCACTGTTCAAATGTTATTTTGTGTAAAAATAGGTATTTAGTTGTTGTGTTATGGTTTTAATGTAGTGAATAAGGCTCAGTTACTTAACTGTCGTACAGACTTGACTATGGTTGAATAAACATCTTCGCTTTGTAACGTAAGTCGTTGTCAGTTAACTCGCTGCAGTATTATCACGTAATGCTGTAATACCAGTTTCTAGTGGCTTTACACTAGTAATGTATACTGACGATCACATGCACGAGATTGTGGTAAAGCGCAACACTTCGTCCTCAAGAAAGAGATCAAGGGATGGCATGAGAAGTCATATCACTCCAGCCAAGAAGCGGTCAAGTTTCACATCAGAAACATGCTCTGCCGTTGAAGGGCACAATCATACTAAAAACATGAGTGAGAGTAAAGACACAGAGCTGGTAAGCAGTCCCTCCTTACTTCCAATGAAAGATGTACTTTGCTTTAATAAGTATGCCAACGGTGTTTCTTGTCTGATCCAGTGCTGCAGTGACAATGAGGACTTATTTGAGGGTTATGACAGCATTGTGGGTGACAGCTCGTTTCTGGCTAAGCTTGAAGATGTGGAGCTCCAGATGAGGCAGTGTCACGACCAGCAGGCTCCAAATACATATGAGGATGATCTGTCAGACTCAGTCTTGGCTGAGGATTTCAGAGATTCACCACCTAGAGCTTTGCCAAGCTCTCAGCGTGAATTTCAAAGAGCTGTCAGGGCTCCACACAAAAGCCCTTCCAGGGGTGCACGTCACACCTCTACCCCTGATTTGACGAATCCCAGGCCAGCTGTCAATCATGCAGATCTCGCTGTCAACAAACCACCCTCTAAGGCCAGAAGAAGCATGAAAGATCATCTTAAGAAAGTACTGATAGACAATGCAGCAACATCCAGTACTGTCTCCAAGACAGTACAACAAAAGGAGGCTGTGATGACTGAAGAGATGAGTTTTGCCATGCAGGCCATGGAGTCCATGTCAGCTGAGCAGGACCTGGGCCCTTTTTTTGGTCTCCCATCCAAAGTTAAAGACCTTATTTTGAGATTAAAGCGAATCCAAGACTTGTATGGTAAGGATTTCACATCCTCTCTGTTCCAATTTTGTCTTTATCAACATCTATTAAATCAGTGTTTTGTTTTTCTCTCTCTCTCTATTATCTTTTGCTTTTAGAGTGGCAGAAGACGTGTTTGAGCCTAGATTCAGTGCAACAAAGGAGAAATCTCATTTATTCTTTACCAACAAGTGGAGGAAAGACTTTAGTGGCAGAGATTCTCATCTTTAAAGAGCTCTTGTGTAGAAAGAAAGATACGCTGCTTATTTTGCCGTACATATCCTTGGTTCAGGAAAAGGTATACATTTACACATTAATACTTGGTTTATGTTTTTTTAGTTGGACAATTGTAAATCAAGCCATTATTACTGTGTTATTGATAACCTCGTATGCACTGATATTCCTTTAGGTTCGAGGGTTATCTAGCTTTGGAATTGAGTTGGACTTCATGGTCGAGGAGTATGCTGGCAGTAAAGGGAGGTTTCCTCCAGTTAAGAGAAGAAATAAAAACTCTCTGTACATCACAACTATTGAGAAGGGACACAGTCTTGTCAATTCACTGATTGAAAATGACCGTTTAGATAATATCGGTCTGGTTGTCGTGGATGAGGTATGTGTCTCAAACTAATATTATCGCTAAAGTATATTTTTTGTTGTGTTTTGTTTTTGTTTTGATACACTGACAATGAATTCGTTTTTTTTTTAGCTCCATATGGTTGGTGATGGAAGCAGGGGGGCAATTCTTGAAATGACTTTGTCAAAGATTATATACATGAGCAGTGAGTATCTGAAGATGGACATGGGGAACTCTAATGTGGGATAGTAACTCCTTACAGATTGATAAGTGATAACTCCATATATCATTTCTCCACAGAATCCACCCAAATTATTGGTATGAGTGCAACGCTAGGCAACGTGGGAGACCTTCAGACGTTTCTGAAAGCTGAAAACTACACCAACGACTTCAGACCTGTAAGACTGTTATTATGATTTAATAAGGCTTTACATTTGATCAACTCAATTCAAATGAATAACTGCCGATTCTGTAGGTTGAGCTAAAAGAGTATGTAAAAATAAAGGACAGCATATATGAAGTCGACCCAAGGGAAGAGACATGCTTCAGTTTCTCACGACTCCTGGGTTTTAAGGTATCGATGGTTATTTGTAGTCTGAGCTCCACACATTTAAGCTTTTTGTTAAAACTCAATAAGATATCGATCTGAACCTTTGTGCAATGGACTTTCTCAGTACTCCAGTGGAATGCAGAAAATGGATCCTGACCACATCATAGCTCTTGCTACTGAAGTCATCCCCCAGCAGTCCTGCCTCATTTTCTGTGCCACCAAGAAGAACTGCGAGAATCTAGCTGGAATGATCTGCAAGTATTTAAATAAGTAAGTAGTCCTTTAAAGAATAATCCTCCATTATTTACTATAACTATTACATTATTATTTACCCTCATGTCATTCCAAAGCTGTATGCATTTTGTTCTTCTGCAGTACGCAAAAGAAGACATTTTCATGAATGTTGGTAACCAGACAGTTTTGGGTCCCACTGACTTTCATTCAATGACCCAAAATAATGTAGTATGATAGAGAATTGGAGCTAAAACTTTTTAGTTGGCAACAAAAATCACTTTTCAGAGTTGGATTGATTGTGTCATGTTTTATGAAATGAAACTTTTTTTTAGAGAGTTTTTGAAACACAAGGAGACAGAGAAAGCTACTCTTCTTGGTGAACTGAAGAGCAGTGGCAATGGATCTTTGTGCCCTGTGCTGCAGAAGACTGTGCCCTTTGGCCTGGCCTACCACCACAGCGGCCTGACCAGTGATGAGAGGAAGCTGGTGGAAGAGGCTTATTCCTCAGGGGTGCTCTGCCTTCTCACCTGCACCTCTACTCTCGCTGCTGGCATCAACCTTCCAGCACGCAGGTTTGTGTGGGCCTGCGCATCTACAAGCCTAAAATCTGTATGAGTGTATGCATTGATGTCACTTTCCCACCGGAACATGCTGCATGACTGGATTTAATAGGGAAGCTGCAAAAACACAAAACTAAAGGTTATTGGACTTAATAAAGTGTTAATTACAACTAATTAACAAAGCCACGAAGAGCAAATTTGCCTCTGAAAGCATTTAGTAAACACAAAATAGGATGGTCTAAATCCAGGTGATCATTTATATCGATGTTTTATATTGTCACATCATCCAAGCCAAAATTCTATAGTGTTTTTGTCAGTGCTATTTTTAAAAACATCCAGTTATGCAATGTAAGATGGTAAATACTTAATTGATGAGTTGTCAATATGATATATGATTTTACTGCGTATTTCAGCATATATTAACATAAAATGATAACTGCAAATCTTTTTGCAGTCACTCCAGCTGTTATGACGTCAAGTGCATACATCTGTTGATATATGTTTCTTATCTCATACATGTGTTACTTCTCAGGGTCATTCTGCGGTCCCCATATGTAGCTACAGAGTTTTTAAAGAGAAGTCAGTACAAACAGATGATAGGCAGAGCAGGAAGAGCAGGTATTGATGCCATGGGTGAGAGCATCCTGATCCTGCAGGACAAAGATATAAACATGGTAAAGAATCTTTTTTTTTTTTTAAATGCATACATTACATTTACATTATTGTATTATATGAATGGATATGTTTACTGCAGGCCAAAAAGCTGCTGTCTGCACCAATGGAGAAGTGTTACAGTAACCTTCTGTATGATGGAGGGAGGGGCCTCCTCAGTCTCATCCTGTCACTCATTGGGCTAAAGGTTTGTGAAATGTTTTGACGTAGTGATAATTGAAAATGAGGTCTAGTTTAGAAACGTGCAAACGCTAATGTGTTTCCTTTGATTTAAGATAACTACAACTGTAGAGCAAGTGAGGGATTTCATGAAAGGCACACTGCTTAGTGTGCAGGAGGCTCAGGTCAGTCCAGAGAGGAGTTTGTGGGACCTTACAGTGGAGTCTATAGAGACACTGAAGCAGAAGAGCCTCATTGAAGTCTCTGTTGATGTAAATAATCAAAACATCCTCCAAATCACCAGGCTTGGGAGAGCAACATTCAAAGGTAAAACTATTAAGCATGAGGCTTTGAATAATGTCATGTCTTGATGAGTAAAAAATGAGTCTAGGTATTTACTCATTTACCACATGGTGGCAATATGACTCACATGTATTAGCAGAGGAAACATTAATAGCTTCTCTTTTATTATTATAGGTTATTTCAGATCCTCCTTTTTTAATGTTTTATATTTCAATTGTTACTTGTTGTTTCAGGTTCAATAGACCTAAGCTACTGTGATGTGCTCTATCGAGACTTATCGAAAGGGCTGGAGGGTTTACTCCTCAATAGTTTTCTTCACTTAGTGTATCTGGTTACTCCATATGATATGGTGAATCAATGCAAACCAGACTGGATGATCTACTTCAGGCAGGTGGGATGCTTTTGTTGGGTTTTAGTTACACACTACCATTCAAAAGTTCATGCTCAGTAAAAAAAAAAACATTTTTATGTTTTTGAAAGAATACTCTTTATGTTCATCCAGTTAAAAAAAAATGAATATTAGAGTTTAAAAGAATAGTTGAATGCATTTTATTATATAATTTATGACAAGTTTACTGACCTCAAACTTGGAACAATACAATATATGACCACATTTAAGGCTATAAAGGGTGTAACAGTTTATATATTTGCATTAATGTTATTAATGTACTCTTCTTTCGTTTCAGTTGTGTATTCGTACTTAATACAAATGTTTCGTTATACCAGTTTACGAATTTGTCAGCTGCTGAGCAGAAGATGGCCACTGCGGTTGGAGTGCCTGAAAGTTTTGTGGCTAGAAAGGCAGCAGGACAGAGCGTGAGGAAGGTTGGCAAAACAGCATTCTTCTCATAATTCAGAATACTATACTAACGTTTCACAATCATTTTTGTTCTGGATTAAACAGCCCAGGTATAATAAGCCTGAAACTGCTGTAAACATATCATTAGAAAAAAAAATGAAACACGTCTTCAATCCTAATCCTCTTAAAGGATTTGCAGGGTGTCGATGCTAAATCTACATTTTACCCTTCTTAAGTTCCTGAGGTGGAAAATAATGATTTACTGTGACTTAAAGCGAAATGTCGTCAGACCTGGATTTTACAATGATGGTTTTTGTTCCTGTTTCTCTTACTTGTGTCTCTAGCCTGTGGACATTGTGGTAGTGAATAGGTTGTATCTGGCTCTGGTGCTGTACTCTCTACTGAAGGAGACAAACCTTTGGAACGTGTCTGAGAGATTTCAGCTGACCAGAGGCTTCATACAGACTCTTCTCAGTTCAGCTTCTGCATTCGGCTCCTCTGTGCTGCACTTCACTGAGGTTAGGTCACTTCCAGGCAATGTTTAAGACATATCACGTGACAAACCTACATCTGTTCCTCTCTTAGAGTTGATAATGTATTGGAGTACTATGAAGTTTGTATGTTCGTTTCAGGAGCTGGAGGAGTTTTGGGCCTACAAGGCTCTTCTCTCAGAGCTGACTCGTAGATTGACTTACTGTGTGCAGGCTGAGCTCATTCCACTCATGGAGGTGGCTGGAGTCATGGAGGTGTGTGTTGCTGCTGCTCATCTATTCTCTCTAAAATAACTATGACCAGAACATTTGCTTGAGGGCTGTGATTTGATTTTTTTTCTTCTTTCATTCTCTTTTACTTCAGCATCGTGCTAAGCAGTTGTATAACGCTGGTTACAAGACACTGGCACATCTTGCCAATGCAGATCCACAAATTCTGGTCAAAACTATTGAAAACCTCTTCAAAAGGCAAGCAAATCAAATGGTTGCATCAGCAAAAGTAAGTACAATGTTGCACTATAGAGCAACATTATATTTTCAGATTAGATATCCTTCTTAAGTTCATCCAAAATAAAAATTCTCATTCTCAATTCAAACCTGCATGACCTACTTTCTTCAGAAATGAAGAATTTCTTATAAACGATCGTAAAAAGCATCGTAAAGGTTTCCTCACATGCTGATGGCTCAAGAAGGCTCATTTTAGGAATATAATGCAATTCCTCCGGTCCAAAAAAGGTAAAAGCCTTTATTTGCATTATAGCCAGTAAAATAGAATAATTTAATATTTCTGAGACACTGCTCACTGATGCGCCCTCCAGCCTTCTTCAGAATTTGACATGGCTACTTTTATAAGGATTTTGGTGAATCTGAATCCTTTTTGTCACTATATATTGTCAGTGCATGCAAAAGACAAACAAAAACATGCAGGAAATTCTTCACTCCACGTCAGAAAATAAGCCATACAGGTTTGGAATAACATGAGAGTACGAAAGAATGCACTTAAGAAAAAACACACCTTTTTATTAATGTTACCTTCCTCGTTGTTTATTTTCAGATGTTAATAAAAGAGAAAGCAGAGGCCTTGCAGGAGGAGGTGGATGACTTGCTTATGCTGCCATCTGATATCCCATCATTGTGATTTCTTTATTTTTATTTATATGATGTAAATAATGTGGATATTATTAAAATCTACCTGGCATTACGTCAACTATTTTGTGCCTACATGTCTGGCTGAAATAAAAAAGGTAACCCTTATTTTTAGTAGCATCTCTGTTACTTATTACCGAGGTCATGTGTTATTTTGTGTCATAAAGACTTTACAACCAGTCTGCCGTAAAGGGGAAATAATACCAAACGGCGTGATAAGGTCCCAACGCTGCCTCTTTTGTTGTGAGTGCCAGCCAATCAAATAAGGCGTGCAAGTAAATGAATCAGCCTGAAGCCACGCCCATGAGTCACCAGCGAGCGAGAGATACTTTTTTGTCATGAACAAAATTGTCATGAACTGGTCTAACAAGAAACAAGGAAGCAATTTTGACGGTGCCAAAAAAAACAACAAAAATATTGCCACCCGTGTGTTTTGGATGAGTGATGCCAGCAAAACCCGCACGAGGACGACACCGGCGGATTGAACAGATGAAGTCTACGGTTACAGCAGTTTACACGACTGTAGCTCTTGTTTTCTTTAGCGCTTTGTGTGTCGGGGCCAAAACAGTGATATCTGTTGAGGATGTTCAGTCAATACGCGTCGATCTGGATCTGTCCCATGTTGCCAGACGTGTGGACGAAAGGTTTCTCTCCGTGGCCATAGATGCCAGTTTAATCGCCGAGGAGAAGTTCATGAACCTACTGAAGTAAGTAACTTCTCTTAGAGCTGATCAAATAAATAAATAAAGTTATGATTCAACTTTAAAAGAAACTATATGGTGTTTATGCAGTTCACCGAAGTTAAGAACCCTTGCCAAAGCCTTGATCCCAGCGTTTCTGCGGTTTGGAGGTACCAAACAAGATTTCATGAAATTCAACCCACGCGGAAGATATTTTCAAACTAGAGACAACAGCAGCAGCGCTGTTCTAGGTAACCACTTTCATTCAGCATCGGTTCACGGCTTAAAACTTAAGTAAACCACATCCTCTGAGATAGCCGACTGTGGTGTGTGTTGTCATCTGACTTTAACAGCATGACTTTAATGAGCGAACAGTGAACTGATTCACACAAACATCCTGAACCTAGAAACACCTACATAGCCACGCGTATTACATGCATTTCGACACTTTAACCTTCATATTTCTGAGCAGTTTTTGCAATAATATTTCACCACCTGTGTTCAAGGTATCACATATCGGTTTCATGTTTGACAGAACTGAAACAGAAACAAATACTTCGAATATGGTTTCACACACACACAAACAAACATATACATGTATATATGTTATGTATATCATTTTTTTTACATTATTATTGGATTATTTATTTAATCAACCGCATCATCTGTTATTTCTACAGGAAAACTATGTGAGAGACTTGAATTGCCTCCATTTCTGGAAAATAGGTTGAAGCAAGAATGGGTCCTACAGTCAAAAACTTTACTTCAGGAGGAACTAGAGGGAAAATACAAAAAGACAAAATTCTCCGGTTAGTATAATTTCACTTCCTTAAATATTTAATTACCTAATGGGAAAATTCTTATCTGGTTCCACGAAACCGTGTTCTCTTGCAAAAATGTAAATTTTGCTGGACCATGTGTTTTAGTTTTTAAATGTCATGCATGGCAGCTATTGACTATAGCGACAATAATATTATTAGCATTTTGCATTTTCACTGATCATAAAACACAAAAGTCAAGTGTATGTTTGTTTTTTTCCTTGCAGAATATGCAGTCGATCTGCTGTATGCTTTTGCAAACTGCTCTGGTTTGGACCTCATCTTCGGTTTGAATGCTTTGCTCCGAACCAGGGAAAACACTTGGAACAGCACAAATGCAGAACTGCTGTTGAAGTACTGTGAGTCCAGGGAGTATGTGATGTCCTGGGAGCTGGGAAATGGTATGATATGGGATCTTTCACTTGCATTTGTTCATGCATATGCACGTGTTCCTGTTCTTTGAATTCCCTAGTCATTTTAATATGATTATCTGTCATTAAGTTGAAGCCTCTGCCTTAAATCTCTTGTTTTAGAACCCAATAGCTATGAGAAAAAGGCAGGGATCAGAGTGGATGGGGACCAGCTTGGTCAGGATTTTGTCCATTTGCATCAAATCCTTCAGGAATCAGCTTTCTACTACTCGACAGGACTTTATGGGCCAGATGTTAGTCAGCCAAGAGATCACCGCAAAGACTTGTTAACTGGGTAGGTGTTCAGAGAAAATAGTAATTGTTATTTTCAGGCATGCATCTTGTCTGCACCATCAGTAATAGTAGGGTTAGGGTTATCAAATGCATTTGGGGTATCGAAAAGGCATGGTTAAACATAGACTTTTTATAGGTTTTTGGAGACTGGAGCAAAGACCATTACTGCATGCACCTGGCATCAGTAAGTGATGATTTACGTCCTTTGACTAAAATCTGAAATAAATTAGATTTGCTTTTTATGAGTCTTTGTATTGAACTTGTTCTCCTTTTTCTTCTTAACAGCTATTATGTGAATGGCCGAGACACGTCTGTAGAGGATTTCCTAGACCCTGAAGTGCTTGATACTCTCGCAACAAAAATTAACGAGGTCCTCGAGGTACCAGAGTAATCCTGCACATTATATTAACACAGGACGTCACTTTTGGCCTTCAAATATCTCACATTAAGCAGTGACTTGAAATGAAATGATACACATTTTGCTTTCAGATTGTTGATTCTGTTTCTCCGGGGAAAAAGGTTTGGCTAGGAGAGACCAGCTCAGCATACGGTGGAGGTGCTGTGGGACTCTCTGACACATTTGTAGCTGGTTTCATGTAAGTAAAAAAAAAAAACAGACAAACAATGCAAGTAAATTCAAACAGCTAGTGTGCTTAATGTGCAATCAAATACAAATAGCAGCATAAATAAAAGAGAAATTACAGTTATTGATACACAGGTTTCCATAATTATACAACTAAACTGGTTTTACATGTAATTCAAGGATCAAATAATAGGATCAATTAATAATGTAATCGAACAGACAAGGAACATTCGAAGAATTCGGTAGTGCTGTGTGTTGTTTCAGGGTTGGCATCATCTGAAGTCCTCTGTGGGGGGGGCTCTATGTGTTCTGGATCCAGGCTGGAGCTTGTGAATTCCTAGTTACCACGGGATGACTATAGATAACGGCAGGAAAAGTTGAGATGCGTTATTCGAATGCTTGGCTAAAAAGATGTGTCTTTAATCTAGATTTAAACAGAGAGAG
>JAUMHQ010000085.1:7374988-7396524 GCA_032361165.1 Enteromius paludinosus
TTAAAAATGAAAGTTTCATAATGTACTCGCACTGTTTAGCTAAACAAAAACCAGAGGGGTTTTCTGTTTGTATGTTTGATATGATAGTTGACTAAAACAAAATCACTGAACAAGACATTGCACATGATAGTTGATATGTGAGCTCCCAGCATGCACTGCAGAATCTATACACACATGTGATTTAACAGTAGGGAGGGGACAATAAACACATAATTTCTCTCAAGCAATTTTGAATGGGACACAAATAATACAATCAAATTGTACTTATAAAGATATGTCAACACAGTGAAAAACTTGTAGCATGGAGACTGCGTCATTAATAAAAAATCAGAGAATTACTTTTGCTTATTGGTGTTTACATTGCTTTTTTTTGGTAAAATATGTTTATTCATGTTACTTGTCTGGCGTTAATGAAGCGTTAATGTCGAGCCCTTGAGTTTATGTGCCGGTCTGTAGCCTACAAAAAGTTACCTTTACACTTCAGCAGACCCACTCTTATTAAATAAAAACGAAGCAGTCCTAATATGGTCTATTTTCTCTTGTATTTTGTTTTCTAACCAAATTGATATGATTCAAATCCAAAACCAAACGGAAATTATTGAAAGTGCCTTCATAATGTCCCTCTTGGAATAGCCAATAACCCAATAGAAA
Source organism: Enteromius paludinosus (assembly GCA_032361165.1). Classification (NCBI taxonomy): domain Eukaryota; kingdom Metazoa; phylum Chordata; class Actinopteri; order Cypriniformes; family Cyprinidae; genus Enteromius; species Enteromius paludinosus. The sequence continues at coordinate 7,375,640 of JAUMHQ010000085.1, forward strand.
AGTCACAAAAAGACTCTATCCTTTATGCTTTTTTGTCAGTTATACATTTTTTTATTTATTATTTGAGAGAGAGAGAGAGAGAGAGTGGGAGATTTCATTAAAACTACAACATCCACAATTCTGTGCGCTTACGTCATAAACACGCGCCGAGCAGTTTGTTTCGAAGTGCAACATTTAAAAGGTATGTAGCGTGTATTTTGTTACAAAGTCATGACTCCCATTGTTTTATCATGTGTTGTTTGTTTAGAGGTGTTTCGTAAAGAAAACATAAATAACGAAGTGTTGTTAAAGATACTGCATATCGGTTTAATAATACTAAGTTTGGAACAGACAGCTGGAGTGAACCGTGACCCAAATAACAACTGCCATTTGTTTGCGCGTGGTGCTTTATTAATATTTTTTGGAGCTTCGCACGTAGTATAGCGTGGTATATCGATAGACTTTGTAACTACGTGTCAACTATATGCCAACTTAATCTCATTCATTTGCTATGTGTCTACTAACTCTCAGAGTAACCCGTTAGGGTAAGTATATACTTAGTTAGTATGTTATGTTGTGAACCCATAGCAAACATTAAGCAGACAGTCTACTAATACTCTGACAGCTAGTTGACAAGTAGGTACAAAGTAACTTACTAATAGTAGAATGTCTAAAGTTGACTATCGAAATAAAGTGTTACCTTTAAAAATATATATATTTCATGTGGGATATTTAAGGTTTATTTGTGAACAGGTTCCGTTATGGCTCTGGCAGGAGTGCGTGTAATTGAGCTTGCAGGACTGGCCCCTGCGCCCTTCTGCGGGATGATACTAGCAGACTTTGGTGCAAGAGTGATTCGGGTAGATCGGACAAAGGTGGCAATGACTGTAGATTCTCAAGCAAGAGGCAAACAATCAGTGGCCTTGAATCTGAAGAACCCCAAAGGTGTCGCTGTTTTGAAAAGACTGTGTGTGGAGTCAGATGTGGTTCTTGAACCCTATCGTAAAGGTCAGTGTCTTCATTAAAAGAGGCAAACATGCCTCCATATTCGCATGCTTAAATCTCATAATATTCTACACACAAAGACAAAGTTTTTGCCAGGTAATCCTTTTTTAGCTAGCTAGCTGGCAGGGGCTATTTTATTGCTGAAATGTAGGTGTTATTAAAACAAATAATAATAATTGTATGTATATATATATATAATAATTTTTTTTTATAACGCCTTGATGTATATATGTAGCCTGTACGGTATATAAAGATATTGTGAATATATGTACAGTTCATAAATAAAATATATATTTGTTTTTATTTTGCCATTTGTCTAGTTCTAATTGTGAATAATGTTGCCTCTGCTAATCCTAATTATTATGTCAATTCTCATAAACAGTAATTATGCAATAAATCAATGTTCTTTCATGTTAATGCAAGATGCCACAGCGTGTTCTGTCACAATTAGTTCTTTTTGTTTGTACATGAATAGTTATTTTTATTATTAAACCATTACCATCTGTCCATATTGTCTAAATAATTTTAGTTGATTTGATAAAAGCATTGTTAATTAATGGGTGATTGCCATTTCGTCCCTTATTTTAAATCTAAACAAGAATAATTTGCTACAGTATAACATCTGGTCCTCCTAAATTAAAATGCATTTACCTCCAGGGCTTTTTTTAGTCTTTTCATGCTTCATTATTTGATCTCTCTGGGTATAATTAAGGTGTTATGGAAAAGATGGGATTAGGTCCTGAAGATTTACTAAAAGAGAACCCGCGCCTGATTTACGCACGACTCACCGGCTACGGTCAGAGCGGATCCTACGCCAAGGCTGCCGGGCATGATATCAACTACCTGGCCATGTCAGGTAAAGACCAATATTAAACGGGTGCAGAGGAGTTGGCTAATAAGCTGTCCCACAATGCACTTAGGCACAGTGGTTGTAAAACTGCAGAGATTGAGCCGTGTGAAGTTTTATAATATCTTTGCTGGTAAAGTTTCCTTACACTTTGTACAAGCAGGTTTTTTTTCAATGTTTTTAAGCTAAAACATATCACCTATCGTTGGTGCCGTTTTTGTTATGTGTGGATGTGTGACTTTTAGTAACAAAATGTTTTTCAACAAAAGTATTTTTTTTGGCATTTTGTGAAAATGACATGCTAAAAAGTGCCTTGTGGTGTCCAGTGCTTATGTTTTGTATTAATTTGTTTCTATAAGCTGCAGAAAATGTGGAATTAATTATTCCAGGACATTTTTCAAGTTTGATTTTGAACCCTTTTTTGTCTATTTGCTGTGACCTTTATGTGCTAACCGAACAATACATACTTGTAACGTAATTATCTGTGATGACATTGGCCTTCACTAAGTCTGTGTGTTTAATGTAAATTCATTAATTTTCTTCACTTGTAATAATGCTTATTGTTCTTTTTTTTACATTCAATTCATTCATTTTATTTGCTACACTCTTCTTAACACCTCTTAACAGGCAATACTATTAAAGCAGTTTGAAAGCACAGATGATGGAAACAAATGCAAGTGGCTTGGTTATATTGGTTAATTGGTTATATTTTTAGCTGACCTTTAACTGTGATTTAAAAATAACTGTTGCAGTAATTGTTCAGTTCTGAGGGTATCCCTGTATCTTTCTGTCTCTAAAAGGGTTGCTGTCCATGCTTGGCCGTAGTTCAGAAAAACCCTACGCTCCATTGAATTTGGTGGCAGACTTTGCTGGAGGAGGTCTCATGTGTGCTTTTGGGATTGTGTTGGCTCTCCTGGACAGAAGCAGGTCAGGACAAGGCCAGATCATTGATGCCAGTATGGTGAGAGACAGCACCTCATATTAAAATGGGTTCAGACTAACAAAATATTAACTTCTCTTGAAATACCAGTAGAACAATTTTGTTTCCTACAGAATCTATTGAGTGTGATTTATTTTTTTTTTTTTTAATTTTTTTTTTTTTTTTTTTTTTTTCCTGGGCTGGTTAGCTGACGTGAACACTGAGTCACTGTGGGGGAAAAAGCACTTGTGCTGGCTTGCTTTCATTCCATACAATCAATTTTATATCATAGTGAGGGTGTCATGAATGGTTTTCTCACCACAGGGCTAAAAATAATTGTCCTCTGCTTGTTTTGACCAGCCACTGCATGGAATGAGGCAATTACAAGCCTTGTTTATCTCATTGCGATCACCCATGTTCTGAACAGCTTGTCGATAGTTTTCTGCAATCTGGATTTTCCAATAATTGCATGGTTTCTCCTTTCAAGTTGCTTATATTGGCACTATATATTTTCATTTACACTGTTACGTGTAAGTACTGTTAGAGTGGGTTTTTTTTTAAGTTAATGATGACCCAGTTAGTAAGGAATTGCAAATATTGTGGTCTAGCTCATTCTCAATTGGGTCCTTGAGAGCCTAAAAGCCCCTCCAAATCAATATACTGTAGTTCACTTAAAAAAAAAAAAGAGAAACTAAACTGTTTAGCTGTTTCATCAGAAATATTAATCATTTAAATTTGAACTGATTAGTGCCTGGTTTTCTGCATACATGATGCTTGAAATCGAGGTTCATCAGTCCAGAGAATCTTTTTTCGTACAATCAGTTCTTCAGTCTTTAGGTGTCTCCAGTCTAATCAAAGCCCTTCTCCAACAATTGCTTTCAGTTTGGCCAGCTTTAGGAAGAGCCTGTAATGTCTGTAATGGCTACATGCTTCTGTGAAGCTTCAATGCAGCAGAATGTTTTTTTTTTTTTTTACTCCTCCCCAGATGTGTGGCTTAATGCATTCCTGTTTCTGAGATCTACAGACTTCTTTTAACCTAAGGGTTGGACTTTACCTTTTATATGCAATTTCACCTTTTATTAGGTGGTGTGTGCCTTTCCAAATCATACACATTTAATTGAATTTGCCACAGGTTAACTCCATTTGAGATGTAATAAGTGGCGTGAAGGCTCCTGAATGAAATTTCTTATGCAATGGCTTCATTGTTGTCTATGGAATGTAGATAGATGTGGAAGAAGAATTTTAAAGCCTTTAAGAAAACAGTAAATTATTAATAAAAAAAAAATTAAGGGGTGTAAATACTTAATACATCTCAAATGTCATATACAATGTTTTGCTTATATATATATTATATATATATATATATAATACACAGATTTTCTCTGCTTGAAAAAAAAGACAATTAACAATTGCTATTCTGCTTGTTAATTAAATGTGACATTTCACTTAGCCCTAAGTGCAATTTTATGCATTTGAAAACCTCAACCAGACAATGAAGCTCTAATTCGACTGAGGTTATGTAATTTATTCTAATGCAGTTTGATCTCTGCCACTTTAAGCCCTTAAGGAAATAAACAGTGGTAAATATAAAGCTTAGTATGTGACAATCCAATATTGAAGCACCTCTCACATTACCAATTCAGACCTGGAGCAGAGCTGCAGCGCTAGTGGAGACTTTCTTCTGATAGCTTGGCGCACACACGGCTAAAGTCAACGTGGGTTGGAGCTGTGGTAATGATGATTAGATGTTTGCCTGTTAGGCAGTTAAGATATCTGAAGCACGTTCCCGTGAGAGTCACCTTGCCGCTTTCTGATAAAACCTGTCGTTTGATACTGACAGCCGCTTTTAGCGATGTCAGTGTTATTAACCCACAAGGCAGGCAAATAGTTTTCACTTGCATGCCAATTTGGATGTATTATACCCTGCAAACTTTATGCTTTCAAAGTTTTGTATTTTAGTTTATACTTATTAGAAATTTAAAAGGTGGCCTGGGTGTTTCATTAGCATTTAAAAATTTGTTATGCAACGTTTGTTTTGGGGCTATGTACACTGTCGCTTCAAAAGTATTGGTTGACCACACTGACATCCAAACAAACAAGCTTTATTAAACACTACCTCATTGCATTTTTATATAACTATTGTTAAGTGTTCCACATCGATACGTCTTCCTCTGAATACTGAAAGGTGGAAGTCTAAAGAAATAGCTTTCTTGAGGCATAACGTGAAAACACATTCCTCATTAGGCGTCTTCTGGGAAAGTGACTTTTTGATGGTCAGGCCAATCAAATGCGCAACTAGAAACCCAGATTATAAATGTCTCTTTGAAGGCTGGTTTCACTGGGAAATATATGAAGTATATCCACATTAAAGTTAATTTTGCAAGGTCGCAGTCTTTGAAATGCATGTATATTTATTTTTATGCATCAGTCTAGAGGATTTGACCTACAAACTCTTCTTTTCATCTGTGAAAATGTTTCTGAAACACTTGCTACTGACCCTTTAACCTCTGCCTTGATGCCAAATTTGTCTAAATCTTTGTCTAAGATCTAAATGTCGTAATTCTTTAAAGAGGTCATGTCATACATATTTAACGTAAATCTACTTATGCTAGTGGGTTTATTTAAGCAAGAAACAGTCATATTCTAGTATTTCTTTGCCAGTTTTTCCCTTTCTCTGAAGTAAACATCCTTTTTTTATTTATTTTTTTTTTTTTTATATACTGCTGCTCCTCTGAGAAATGTCCCAATTGCATGCGAAATTATTAACCATGAATATAGTTTTTGCCTTGCCCATTCTTTTAGTGAAGACTGTACTGTATTACATTGTGTCTGGATCATAAACATCAGTGATGAAATATTCCACACAAACATTTTAAATCAGACTGAAAGATCAGGGACCTTGGCAAAAATAAATAAATTTTTCATAAGCATGGACAGACATTTGATGAATGCAATATATCGTTGCAAAATTAACATTTTTGATGTTTAGTTTAGATAAATGTTCCTTTTATCTGAACGTTACATTATGTTTTCATAGGACATCAAGCTTTATTATACATAAAAGATCAAAGACGTTTTGATTACTCATGATATGGCTGCTATCCTCTATAGAACTGCAGGCTGTTTCACTGCGGTGTGCTTGTATTACAAACTTATTTAAATCTTCCCCTGCCTTACCACATTCCTATCTTGTTAAGCTCATTCATGTATGCAAATGTATGTGATTATCTGCACTGTTTCCTGCATATAAATGTATTGCAAACTGATTTTTGTGACCTGATGAATATGTACAACTCCAGCTACCCCTAATGAAGATGTAAACCTGCTTATTGGCAAGCACCCTATTGCTTTATACAAAAAATTCAGCACGAAAGGATTGTGGCAAATATTGGGTTAATCAGTGATGCTTGTATTGATGTGTAGGTGGAGGGTGCAGCATATGTGGGCTCCTTTATGTGGAAGTCCCGTAACCTTGGCCTGTGGAATCGTCCGCGCGGGGAAAACTTGCTGGATAGTGGCGCTCCATTTTATGACACGTACCGTACGTCTGATGGAAAGTACATGGCAGTGGGGGCGATTGAGCCTCAGTTCTATCAACAGCTTATTCGAGGTCAGTGCATTGTGTTTCGTATTAGTATGGTCCTGTAGTGTCATCTTCTGAATATAATTGATGTTCTCATAGTGTGAATTGCAAAATGAATGCTTTCTGTCTAATTCAAAATAGTTGTGTGATGAATTTATTTTGTTACAGGCAGCTGCAAAGAAAACTGAAATTCCACTCTTTTTTTCAACCATAAAGATATTATCAGTCACCAATGATGCTTAAAAAAAACCTTAATCTTAATTTTAAAAGATTATGGTTAGTCTTTATTTTGTTACAAAAGTTGATTTTGATGTGGAAAATACACCTAAAAAAATTAAAATTAATTTTTTTTTCTTAATGTAGCAGTTTGTTCTGTTAATGTATTCATTGCATTTATTATTATTATTAAATTTGCATTAATTTGCATAAATCTTTTCATCTCATCTCATTTAATTTAATTTCCTTATTCTTCCTTTAATATATATCCTTGGATAAGAACATATGTGGATAAAAAAAAGTTAATCAAAGTTGTCCTAAAACAAAAACACATTTTGGTTTTAGGACAACTTTATTATAAAGTCTTGATCCACTTCAGATATTGAGTCGTGTATATACTGTGTGTTTGTTCTCATTTTTGCTTTTTCTTAGTTTTGCAAGATCTCATTTTTATTTATAGCACAGTACACAGTGTAAATGTATACATCTAGCTGCTTTTAATTCACCTGAAACAAGCCTGAATGACATCCGAGTACAATTAACCACAAGATTCTCAGGGTCACATTATTATGTCTACGTGGTTGTCGATTTTGCACAGGCATGCAAAGATTAGGGAGAAGCCCCTGGATGCTTTATTAGTATGTGCATAAGGATTCAACCTACGTTCTGGAGACCCAAGTGCTTAATCTTGCTTTGAAACCATAATAACTCGATTGCTATTCAGTTTTGACCCTCAATAGAAGAATATCCCCTTATAAGTCACCTGCTGTGGCCAGAGTAATGCACTAATGGCTTCTGGATTCATAGTCCTTCATGATCTCTTTGATCTTTGTCCTCTAAACTTCTTTATTGATTTCTTTCCTCTTTTTTTTATCTCCCTGATTTAATTCTCTCTCACCACAGGTTTGGGCTTGGACGACGCTGACCTTCCTGCACAAATGAGCGTTTCGGATTGGCCGCAGCTCAGGCAAACATTCACCCTGGTGTTTGCCAGCAAGACGCAGGAGGAGTGGAGTCAGATCTTTGATGGGACAGATGCCTGTGTCACCCCTGTGTTGTCACTGGATGAGGTACTCTCTCACCCCCACAATCGGGGACGGGGGTCGTTCTTCAAGGATTCTCAAGGGGAAATAAGTCCTCGACCCGCACCCGTTCTGTCCCGCTCCCCTGCGGAACCTTGTCACTCCCGGGACCCCTTCATCGGAGAGCACACTCGCTCTGTGCTGAAGGAGTACGGGTTTGAGCTAGCGCAAATAGAGCAGCTCTTATCTGCCGGTATAGTAGAGTGTAACGAAGCTAAAGCACGTCTGTAAATCAAAGACTGTGACTGGGGAATCATTAAACTTTGTGGCCAGTGATGCAGCACTGGAATCTGAGAACCTGAACTCTGTCTCGTTGAGTGAGTGTGAGGGGGCATTTTTGGGCGAAATTACTTTCCGTTGTGAGTAATTGGGTGCTGCAGTGGAAGTGGACTAAATGATCCTGGGCTTTTATGTTAAAATGTCCAAAAGAAATCAAATCTCAATTGTAATTGCTGCAGGGAAGATCAAGTGGGATTTAATTAAAGCCTATATTGCAGATATTCTGTATTAATCCTACCATCCCTACTTTTGTCAGCAGCTTCATTAGTCTTCAAAAAAAGATATTCAACATGCACTTTTTTTTTTATATAATTTTGAATTAACGATAACATCCTTGAGGGCATTTTATTTGTAGTTGATTTAAAGTGTACAACTTTTGGTTTCGAATAGAAATTGCCTTCAGAAGAAAAGTTTTAGACTTTAATTAACACAGTGAAATATTTGTCATTGCCTAATTATTAGGGAGCCCTGATGAACTAAGATAATGGTGTTAGGATAAAACCAATTAAGGATTCATCTTAAGATAAAGTTTTCTGTCATAGTATCAAATGTAGCACTTGGTGAACAAAGTAGTGTTTTTTTATTATTATGATACAGGTGGTTGTTTTTGTGTTGCCTGTAAGTAATGGGGACAGTATTGTTGTTGCTTAAAGGGATAGTTCACCCAAAAATGTAAAAATAATATATATATACATATATTTTTTTTTATTAGTATTTTTTTTTGTCTTTAATTACTCGCCCTAATGTCATTTAAATTGTGTAATAAAATTGTAATTTTCGTTTACACCCGTTAACTTTGTGGTTACACCACTGATGTCCCATGGAGTATTTTAACAATGTCCTTGCTAAGTTTCTGGACCTTGACTGTGGTAGTATGCTTGGCGGGTTCCACCAATCCAATATTCCATGTTTTCTTGGAATGTCTGAGAAGGGTTGGACTGTAATCTGGTGACCATCAGAATTTGGCTCGGTGTCTGTTTGTGTGGTCTAAATTTGCTTTTATATGTTCCTCAGGGCTATAATAAAAACAGTAATATTGTGAAATATAAGTGTAATTTAAATGAACTGTAATCTGTCCTGTTTTAAAGGGGCCATGAATTGATAAACAGAACAGAAAATAGCCTATTCGAAATAGTTTCTTTTTTCTTTTCTTTTTTTTTAATATATATATATAAAATTCTTCAATTGTATAATTATATAAATTATATTATATAATTATATTATACTATATAATTATATAGTATAATTATAAGACTTCAGAAAACAATACAAAATTTAAAAAACAAAGTCAGTTCATGGCCTCTTTAATATATTATGAAGTGTAATTTATTCCTGTGACGGCAAATATGAATTTTCAGCAGCCATTACTCCAGTTTTTAGTGTCACATGATTACTCAGAAATAATAATTATAAATAAATGAATTCATTTTTATATGCTGATCTGCTGTTCATAAACATTTGTTACTACTACTATGTTCCAGATGGTTGTGCTGCTTAATATTTAGTTGAAACTGTTACATATTTTCAAATAGAACAAAGTTGAAAAGAATTTTACATTTTAATTCATACAATTCTGAATAATCTTTTCTCAATATAAATTCTGCTAGTAAATCCAAAGAATGAGTTGCATAAAGATTTTTCAGAGCTACTCTAGCCTATAATCGATTCTCATTCATGTAGAAGATATGTGTGGAATGTGCCATTTTAATCCATGTGGCACCATCTGACCCGTTCCCTGTGATCCACAGCTCGACCTCTGTAGATGAAGTCTGAGAGAGAGTGGACGATGTTCCGTGAGAAGCTCACATGATTTTTGAAGAGACGCAGTGAAAGTCTCATGACAGACTTGAGTAAACCAAAGCAGCAGGAGATAGTTGTGTAAATGGAGAAGGGAGCATTGCGTGGGCTTTGTGTACTTTGACTGCTATAATTGCGTTCCCTTCTTTTTTTTTCCCAACCCCCTTGAAGCCGTCTGCCGAGGAATCACATGGTACGTCACTTGATTTACCTAATGGGCCATCCTGCCATTCAAGACCACAAAAGGGTACTTGTACTCTACTGTTTAACATCTACGTTTCCCTAAACACAACAAATACTGTTCTCTTCATCTGATAAAAACTTGCTATTGCAATAACTACACATTTTTGCTTCCGAACGTCTATCCTGTTCTAATCCAGCTGGCGGAAGAACATCCACAGCTCATAATCTTCATCACGTGCTTACAACAGACTCCACCAGTGGCCTTTGGCAACAAAAACAAGAAAAGAAAAAAAAAAGCGAGGCTTACTTACTTGATCCCGACCAGACCACCACCTCCTTTTCTTCTCAGCTCAGCTGACATTGTAAATACTAGTTTTGAGCTTTGTCGCTCCGCTATGCAGTAGGAATTAATAGTTTCAAGACCGACAACCATGACTCTCCTAACCGAGGACCAGCCTCACAGGTTCTCCGCACCGGACAGCCCGCTCGCATCCATGGAGCACTACCCGGTGGACTCGGGACCGAAAGAGGACTATTTGGATTGCATGGAACCAGCTGTGTTTGGAGCGGTGGAGCCTCCAAAGCGCTCCAGAGGAAGGCTCATCATGCATGGCATGGTCATGTTTGGAAGGGAATTCTGCTATGCCGTTGAGGCAGCTTTTGTCACGCCGGTGTTGCTGAGCGTTGGACTCCCCAGACGCCTGTACAGCCTGGTGTGGCTCATCAGCCCTATTTTGGGATTTATCCTGCAGCCTGTCATTGGCTCGGCAAGCGACTACTGCAGGTCCCCATGGGGTCGAAGGCGACCGTACATACTCTTGCTCGGGATTATGATGTTAGTTGGCCTGACTTTATTTTTAAATGGAGATGCGGTCACATCAGGTAGGTGCAGCCTAAGTAAATTATGGATCTGTCCTGGTCATGAAGGCAAGTGGTTAAAGGATCTACAGTTTGGTAATGCCATTTTAAAAACCGTTTAAAAACTCTCTTGACCATTAAACAGATCGTTAGATTGAAGGGAATAATGAGCCAGGAAGTAACTCTAAGCAGATGTAGGAATTTCAAATAACTACAAAAATAGGTTACAATTGGTTTTCTCTCCTACTGTGTAATTTGATCAAATAGCAACACAGCTGGATTTTTCTTTTGTAGCATTATATGAATCTTTACCTATATCATATTTCCTATAAAGTACTACTATTAAAATTCTAGACTGGTAATCATAGTACTTGTTAATTTACCAAATATGTACAGTTAAAATACTGAAGAGAATTCTTGTTTGTGCATTTATTTATTTCTATGTGCAGTACAATGGGCTACAAAAGAATGTATAAAAACAACTGTTTATCTTTAAAAACTAATCTTCATGTCTTATTAATGTTTTTGCACTTTTGTCTGCTGAGGAACAGCCTGACCTTAAGTTTTGACATTTCTAAAACATTATATGAAATAGTATTTATTAACATTTATTGCATAATGTGCTTTTGATAAAACTAAGCATGATTCGGTTTGATTAAAACTGTTGCGTTTGGATTAAACTAAGCTTTTTTTTCTCTCCTTCAGCTATACTAGATGACAGAAATGTTAAAAGGACGTGGGCGATCGTAGTGGTCATGTTTGGAGTGGTGTTGTTTGATTTTGCGGCGGACTTCATTGACGGACCCATTAAAGCCTATTTGTTTGATGTGTGCTCTCATCAGGATACGGAGAGAGGGCTTCATTATCATGCTTTACTCACAGGTAAGGAGCAACAATGAGTGATTAGCTTTGACCTTGCTTCATATGATCAAAATAGGCCTTTATTGAAGTTGCAAAACCACGAAACAAGCTAAGTGCAGCAATAGAAACCGATTGAGAACGTTCTCTTGTCTTAAAAGCTGTATATTTACCCTGACAGTTCCATAATCAACACCTCTATGTGGCTAACTCTTCTGTTGCTGTGGTGATGTTCTGAAGCCTTGTGCACAGTGACATAAAAAAAGCCAGTTTGATGTGCCTATAGCAGCAGTAACCAATTTTGTGCTGGTGTAAAGAACTACAGCGATTATTTCAGTAATTTCTTTCCTTATGCCGTGAGACGGTTTGCAGTAGATTGTATCAATATAATTCATACAGTTGATCACTTGTTGCACTCATCAAATCTAAGCGTCATTGAAATCTACTTTTATGGGCGCTGCATTTCTGATATGTATTTTTGCTTTTGCTGTTTTGATCCTGTCAGTTCTTTAGGAAGCCCCATTATTTTCTTGATTTGCCATTTTCATGATGCACGTGCTTCTCTGCAATTACCGCTACAGGAACCGGTACGTTTCAAATCGTTCTGCAGTGAAGCTGACTGGCTGCCTTTGCATTTAGTATTTTTTGTTGATGCATTTTTGAAAGCTGCCAAGGGTATTATTGGTCTTGAATTCCAAGTATTGTGAAATGAGTAGCCCGTTTCCTCTTTCACCATCTGTATAACGCTGGTCAATAGGGTGCTTTGGTGTTATATTACTGATGAAGCAAAAGGTCCTGCTTGTCTGTATGGAAGCGGTTATGTCTCATAAACTCATAAACTCATAATAACATCTACACTGCAAAAGACAAATGTGGAGGGCTTTTATGTATGTTGTGCACAATGACATAAAAGCCAGTTTGATGTGCCTATAGCAGCAGTAACCAATTTTGTTCTGGTGTAAAGGACTACAGCGATTATTTCAGTTATTTCTTTCCTTATGCCGTGAGACGGTTTGCAGTAGATTGTAGGAGTTCCCTGAGAGTAAAACGTTGCTTGTGGTGCTCATACGCCGAGGGGTCTGTGTGCACTCAGGGTATCCTAATCCAAACAGGCCAAGTCATGTGCTGCGATCATGGGTTGGAGCTGAGAGCTTCAGAGCCACATGACTGGCTGACTACTGTGTCTCAGGGGTGGGTGCATGTGTGCGTAATCGCGCATTTATTTCAAACACAGAGTTTTTTTGTTTGTTTGCTTTGTTTTTGGTCTACTTCTACAGCCAGAGCAAATATACACTTTATAATTAATCACTACTAGAATGTTCTGTACATGAAGAATTGAATTATCCTTTAGCTGAATTTGTCAGGATTGCATTTTATTGTGACTAATTATATCACTCTTTTGCCTACCCCTAAAAACCACCTGCCCTCAGACTGTAACTCGATACTTCTTATTTATTCCAAAATATTTATTCTATTGTTTTTATACAAATATTTACTTTTTTTTATTAAAATTACTGTAGAAGCATTTGCATTTTTTTTTTTTTTACATTAATAATATAAAATGTGTGAGCAAAATCATCATATTAAAAAATAATGAATGCTGAAAATGTAGCTTAACATTTACAAGAATAAATTACAAAGGCGGTTACCTTGAATTATAATAATACTTCACATAAGTTACTTTTTACTGTATACTTATTCATAGAAATGCAGCCTTGTGAGCATAACAGACTCAAAACCTTTGAAACATTGTGCATCTTTAAAAATAAAATGACAACTTTGTGCTTACAAATAGAAGAGGTGATTTAAAAAAATCTCTTCAAAAATGTGATATCTTATAAATGTAATACCTAACAAAAACTTTTTGTCAGTATTGTCACATATTGATTAAACAATTACTTAAATAAGGTAATTAGTACTATGTCAATCTTCATGTGTTAGCACCTAAGCAACATCTTGAAAGTTAAAGGTTAGGTTTATAAAAAAAAAAAAAAAACACCAAAAAAACGCTGTTAAAACCTGTTAAGTGCTGTTAGCAGCTCCACCATTAAAACATAGAGGCTGCTGTATTTAACACGTGATTTCAATAGATGGAGAATAAAAATCAGTAGTGAAAATCATTCTCTGGTCTCAATTCAGTCACCAGTAAGTAATAGATGTGTCAATAAATAAAGTGCTTAATTTTTGACAACCTGTGGCAAGTGAATAAAAACATCTTGCAAAAGTTAAAATCTAAAAGTGCACTGTTATTGTCACTCAAAAAAAAGTCAAATCTGAAACATTTTTTTCACATCAACATGAAACATTAGCATATTGCCCACATACTTGTTGCTTGCACAGACCTGGGAAAATGTGATTTTCACATTGCTCTGAGTAAAAATGCAAATTAATTCTTTGCCACTAATTGTTAAGGAGTCATTTAAGGTTATAAATAAGGTTAACATAAATGCATATTATAAGAAAAACGTTTTGTATGCATGTCAACCTGTCATTTGAGGCTCCCAAAACCAAAATATAAACCTTTCATCACCCTGCTTTTAAGTGACGGCACATATATAATGGCAGGGAAGCAATTTGTAAAATGTACTGCAGAAAATGTTAACAATAGTTCTTGGTAAATAAGATTTGGTCTCACTTTATATTAAGAGTTTTTAACTTTTTTCACACATGTAACACCCCTCAGAATGGTGTGTAAGTACAAACGTGTAACAGGAAATTGGTAACAACACTTTTTTCACTTCACAAGTAGTCATGTAACAGGAATTACAAAGCCACATTTTGTAACAGCAGTATGTATAAGAGTAACTGTAACAGAGGGTGATCAGGGGGTGTAGTTAGGTAGGTTTGAGGATATGTAAAGTGGGTGGAGTTGGTGCACCGCTGTAATACCAGTATATATACATGGTAACTCCTCAGGAACTGCCCACTTAATATAAAGTGTAACATTCTGGACACCAACCACAATTTATATGTAAAGCCTAATTTACTGCCCGCTGCTGTGTGACATCAGAGTAATTACATGCTAAATCCATAGCAATTGTCTATTTAATATAAAGTGTAACACTTTATTTACCAAAAAGTGCTGTTAGTCCTGTTACACATTTGTACTTACACACACCATTCTGAGGGTTGTTACATGTGTGAAGTTACAGAAATATTACAGATACTATGTACCGGTGTGTACACTGTGGTAACATACTACATACACATCTAGTTACTATGGAAGTACACAGGTATTAGGGACACTTAATATAAAGTGGGACCTAAGATTACAAAGCTTGTTATAAAAGTAACAGTTAGATTTTATATAATAGCAATCTAATACGCATCCTTCATTAAACAAGAACAACACTTGAAGTTCTTTTAATGTTTCTTCTTTCTTTTGAAGAAACATTTTGGTTTTTACAAACACAGCACATCCCAGCAACACTTTCAATTGTGTTTGATTTTCTGAGTGTTTTTTACTTGCAGGTCTAGGTGGAGCCTGTGGATACTTGATTGGAGCCATGGACTGGGGTCACTCTGCACTTGGTGTCGTACTGGGTTCAGAATACCAAGTTATCTATTTTTTCTCGTCATTGACCTGGGGCATTTTTCTCCCCATGCACCTTTTCAGCATCCCGGAGAAACCACTAATGAAAGATCACAGTTCAGACTCTTGTCCGGACGCCTCTCTGCTCCTGGAAGACCCACGTCATAACCACTACGGCACAGTACACAAGGAGCCACCACCTCTGCCTGAATTGAGGCAGCGCTCGTTCTCTGCTCTGAGTGAAGCCAATGCAGTCACGCCCAGTGCCAAGCAGCCTAGCAGCGAGGTTGGTCATTTGTGTTGCCTTGAATCCCTTTCATGTGGCTTTTATTCTTGGTTTCAGTCTGCACCCAGTTTCCGCTCTCATTTTAATGACCTGTTTCAGACCTTGGAGCATCAGCCTTTGTGAGCTGTAATTAGGCTGGATACTGAGGCCTTTCACAGAAACAATTCCTCGTTGGGTCGATAATGAAATTAAGCACATGCTTTTTCCCTTTGTTAGAAATACAAAAAAAAATAGCATATTAAGACGTCTTTGTGGTAAAGCGATGACATTATAATTAGTCATTATGGCTATTGTTTGTGACTTAATTATGAAGTGTGAAAAATGTACACGGTTCTCAAAGTTCACACTACATTTTATTAGGTCATTAAGCAATAAACCAGGCCCAGGTTTACTGTTAAAAGTAATAAGTAACATAATAGAGCAGGGGATTTTAGACATATGTGTCTTACTATATGAAACAGTCTAAAATTCTTAGACCGTTATAAAAAAATATATAATAATAATAATAAAATAAATGCTGTTCTTTACAACATTTTTACATCAAAGAATTACAAAAAAAATTGCCATCACAACTTTGCCAACATATGATAATTCTAATAATAAATCAGCATATTAGAATGATTCCTGAAGGAGTTTTGACTGATGGAAATTCAGCTTTGCACCACAGAAATAAATTACATTTTAAAGTATATTAAAATGGAAAACCCAATTTTTAAAAATGTTTTTGTCCTGTATTTTTGATCAAATAAATGCAGCCTTGCAGAACATCTTTAAAAAAATATGAAAAATCTTACCGTCTCCACTGAGGTAAAAGAGACGGTAAATCTCACTAATCCTGTCAGTCTAAACCCAAACTGAGTCTTATTGAAATCATTAACCTGTGACAAACATCACATAATCCGCCATCTGTCCCCGAGAAAGAGTTCTATTCCACCAAACTCTGCTCTTGGACAAAATGTTCAGAACATTTATTTCTAGTAGATACAGTGATGTGAGGCATGTTTCACAGGCTGAAGGAGAAACACTGGCTTAATTAGGCTGATAAAGGTCTCAAATGAAACACAGAGAGTAGTGTAAACACTGAGGGAATTCGTATTCAAATTATGGAAAACATCAGTTACATTTTATGCCTGAGTGTGTTTAAACACTAAATCAGCACAACATGCTAAAGGAAGATGCAAAGCGAGAAATGTGAGGATAACCAGTTTAGGCTCTAAAGTAAGTATTTTTATGTCTAAATGTAAAAACGCCCAGTGAATTTTAAATTAAAATTCATTTGTAATGTATATGTATAAATACTAGTGCCATCACAAGATTGATCACATCCAAAATAAAAGTTTTTGATTACATACAAATATACAATAATAAAGTCGTAGGCCACTAGTATTTTCACCAACAACAAAAAAAGTGGGATAGTTTTAAGTGGGATATTTCTGTATTTTGCGGTAGTGTGTCAGTTGGAAATATTAGTCTACATTTCCAAACATTATTTTTGTCATTAATTGTAGTAATGCAGTGAGATTATTGTCTGCACAATGAGTCTGACAACAGCCAGTGCTCCTCACAGAGATCTGATCTGATCATCATCAGTCTGTCTGGAGTCACATGAAGTAACAGAACAAACTGAGACAGACTCAATTAAGAAGAACTGTGGCAACGTCTCCAAGATGCTTAAAAAAAACCTACCTGGAAAGCTTCCTGAAAAACTATGGGCAAGTGAACCTCTGAACAGAAGCTGTTTTACCAAAAGCTGTAATACCAAATATTTATTTGATTTAGTTAATAGAAGTTAATTGATTAATTAAATCTATATACAGTGGGGCAAAAAAAGTATTTAGTCAGCCACCAATTGTGCAAGTTGTCCCACTTAAACTTGACAGATGCCTGTAATTTTCATCATAGGTATACCTCAACTATGAGAGACAAAATGAGGGGAAAAAATCCAGAAAATCACATTGTAGGATTTTGAAAGAATTTATTTGCAAATTATGGTGGAAAATAAGTATTGGGTCAATGACAACATTTCATCTCAATACTTTGTTATATACCCTTTGTTGGCAATGACAGAGGTCAAACGTTTTCACACACTGTTGCTGGTATTTTGGCCCATTCCTCCACATAAACCTACCGCAAAAGATAGAAATAACCCACTTAAAACCATTTTTTGTTGCTGAATATACTAGTGGCCTAAGATTTTATTCTAAATTAAATCTCAAACACAGCTAACTAATTTTATAATTGACATGTTGAGACCTGACGACCTGGAATATAACCCACTAATACAATCAATTGATTTTATTATTATTTTAGGGTGAATGTGTCAATAATTTTGTAGCCACAGTAAGTAAAATAAAAATCAAATGATTCAGTAATGATTAAATTGAGGAAGAATTGTTTTAAAATTTTGACCTGCATAAAGTGCATTCAGTGTAAGTCATTTAACAATGTTAAATGTGATGGCATTTAGGATATTTAATTAATTTCATAGATTTAAACACAATGAAATAAGTCTATTATTTCCACAAATGAAATCTCGGTGAACTGAAATTTGGAAACATTTGTACGTCTCTAAAGTTGTTCATACGTAAGATATTTACATTTTATGAAAATGTACATTCAATGTCTATGCAAATGTGTGTCAGTAGCACACTTTACATATAAATACATGTGATTAACAATGAAATCATTTTGTTGATTAGCCTCTCCTATTTGTCAGTGTCACCCATAAAAATACAATCATAAATTTAATTTATAATTGACCTCAATAAAATACTCCAAAAGATATTTCACACAAATTATACACAAATAAAAATGGGAACAGCCTTCAACATTCAGTGTAAATGATATTGTAAGAGATGTGCTTTCTTTGTATCAATCCCAAAACAACACTTAAAAAATGTGTTAATCAGTAGCAGGACTTTGCACCAAGATTTTTTTGTAATTCTAAACTATAAATACACCTAAGATGTGTTATAAATGTGTAGATGGCTATAGTCCAGAGGGTCATTTATTACTGAAAACAAATGTGAGGTAATGAAGGTGTCATGGTCAGTAATAACCTCCTGCAGTCTGGAGAGGACTGCTGGAAGTTTCTGCACAAATTACCTGCTGGAAGGACACACAAAAAGCTCCTCTGAGGGAACTTTGAAGGATAATGATGCTTCAGCGAAATATTGCAATACATAGGAAGGCCATGGGGTGTATTTAAAACCTTCTAGGGATGTAGAAAAATCTATTTCTGATTAGAAAAGTAGTATAATCAGCATAAATAATGTTTTTTTTATGAACCTAAAAAAATAGTACTTTCTCGTTATGTTACCCAGTGCACCTATGCCCATTTTCCTGTAAAGGCGAAGATCCTTGACTCTTAAGAGAGTCCTTGGGAAGGATCTTGAAAGCAAAGCATGGAACTAATGGTGGTGGCAGCAGTAATCCTCCAACACAAAAGAGCAATTCCAATTAGTGAATGTCCAACCCTCTTTAAAGCCTGTTGGTCCTCTGAGATTTATCTACGAGGAAATGATTGTGAATTCTATAAAGCATACCAGATGATCACTTAATGATGACTCCTGAGGCAGATTATGCTCTTGCAGTAAATGATCTGGGGATGACTTTTAATAGGAACTCCCCGCTTCAAAACTTGCTACATTTTTTTCTTTACCTTAATGAGATAAAACAAAGCCTCATTAGCTTGAGCTTTATATTTGATGAAAATAATGGTATTATTCTTTTTTTTTTTTAAGAATAACTAACCCAAACTGCAAGGTCTGTAATCTGTTGCAACTCATGTTATTTAAAGTGGAATAACCAAGCTGCTCTTTCCCTTGATACAACTTGTTCATCACATAATCTATTGTATGACTTCAGAAAATTCTGAAATATTTTTAATTATGTCCCTTTTGAAGCTTGATAGTCTAAAGTTTGATAGTTGATAGTTGATAGTCTTATTTATTTTCATTAAAGGAATAGTTTACCCCAAAATTAAAACTTGCTGATACTCAAACTCACCTTTATCTTGGGATTGCCCAAGGGTGTTTTTTTTTCATGTTTCTTCAGCACAGATTTGTAGGAACTTAGCATTACATGTGCCAAACAGCTGACAAAAACATTACAAGTTACCCAATCTAAGTAGTATTTTTCACCCGTCTTATAAGAATGAATTATTTTTTAATTAGTATTTTTTTGTGTAACAATACAGAAATTGTACTGTATGTAGGCACTGAATAATCCAAAATTCTAAAACATGACTCAGTTATGAGCATAACAAGTAAAGATTCAATGGAAGACCTCTTATCAACAGATAAGACAGAGGATGACCCTGATCATCAGTCTTCATATTCTGGTAATGGCCTCCTCAGCTATAATTAGACAGAGTAATGACTGAAACCATCTCTGGGAGTTAATTATTTAAATGTCCGTTCTTCATCCCTGAAGAGTGAGTCTAGTCAGAAAGCCCTCCTCAGCATTCCTTACTCTTCAGATGCTGATAGACCTTTATTCATTTGTATGTTGTTAAACTGGTTTTGGAGACGGTATCATCATAGGATCAAAGTTAAAGTCAATGTGGTGTTTATTTCAAAATGTGTTTCACTGCTCAAATTTTGAGGTATTTTTGGAGTGTAATATGAACCCCGGCAGGTTTGTAGTTGGTGTTTTCCTAAGAGGAGTCACAAATACACCAGCAGTTCAGCTCAAACCCCAGGCTATTATCTAAATTTGCATGCTATTTGTTTTATGATATTCAAATCCTATACGAGTAAATCGAGAGGATAGCAGGCACGAGGACATACTGGTGATACAAAGCTGCCTGCTACGTCTTGATTTCTTTTTGTTACTGCATCAGATATCAAGAATAAAAACTTGGCAACCATGCCAACAGCAACGTTAAAATTATAGAGTAAATTATAAGTAGTATGTTTGCAATTCATTCACATAGTTATGTATTTCACTAGCCACTGGGTATTTAGAAGTAGAAGTATTCTAGCTGCAAATAAGAATGCAGTATCATATTGAATCCATTCTGTAGAATTTCTTTATTTACATTCAGTTTGCATATTCTGTGAAATTTTTATTGCATATGTGACATTTAGGTCAATGAATTTCATACAAACGTTCATCATTTAAGCAACCGTTAATATAAAATAGGAAGGGGGTTGGTGTTTTTTTTGACTGTATCTAATTTGAAGCTTAAAGCTGCCATAGAATTGAAAACTGAATTGACCTTGGCATGGTTGAATAATAACAGTTCAGCACATGGACATAACATAATGTGAGTCTCAAACACCATCGTTTTCTACTTCTTATAGAAATCAAGTGTTTGCAAAAGACAACTGAAAAACTGTAAAATTCCCACTCAACACAGACTGTTTCGTAACAGTCTAGAGGTGTAATAGTTACGCTCACCACATTTGCATATACCCGCCCATGCTTACCATTCAGAAGGGTCGATGTGCAATCTCAG
>JAUMHQ010000085.1:7399748-7411135 GCA_032361165.1 Enteromius paludinosus
ACCAGTCACTTTGTGCAGCATTGGACTGCTTATTATCTCATAACTACCTCATAAGACTATCCCATAAGACTTTTGTCTTGTTATACTCTGACACTTTATCGCACATATACAATCTCCATTTGCACTGTTGTCTAGATTTGCACTACTTTTTCTGATTTTAACTCAATACCATGTGCCCTTATTTCAATATTGTATATTATATTGTATATTGTATTGCCTTCTTGTTATGTGTATAATTGTATTTATTTACATTTTTACTTTTTCATTTTTGTACTTGCATTTTTAACACTATTTACTGTATTTAAATGTTTATATTTGTATCCAAGGTTTTGAGAGTAACGTAATTTCAATTCTCTGTATGTCCTATACATGTGGCAGAATTGACAATAAAGTTGACTTTGACTTCTATGGACCCTTACTGGACCCCTTGCAGTTTGCTTACCATGCAACAGGTCTGTATATGATGCAGTCAATATGGGTGTGCACTACATCCTGCAACATCTGGACAGACCAAGGACTTATGTGAGGGATCCTGTTTGTGGACTTCAGCTCTGCCTTCAACACCATCATCCCATCACTCCTCCAGCCCAAACTGACCCAGCTCTCTGTCCCTAGCTCTGTCTGTCAGTGGATCACCAGCTTTCTGACAGACAGGCAACAGCTACTGAGAATGGGTAAAATCACCTGTATGACCAGCACTGGCGCCCCTCACAGCTGTGTTCTCTCCCCACTTCTCTTTTCCCTGTACACCAATGACTGCACCTCTAAAGACCCCTCTGTCAAGCTCCTGAAGTTTGCAGATGACACCACACTCATCGGCCTCATTCAGGACGTTGACGAGTCTGCTTACAGACAGGAGGTTAAAGGCTGTCTGGTGCAGTCTTAACAACCTGGAGCTCAACAAGCTCAAAACAGTGGGGATAATGGTGGACTTCAGGAGGAACCCCCCCGCTCTCCCCTCACTAACCATCATGGACAGCACTGTGGCCACAGTGGAGTCATTCAGGTTTCCTGGGCACCACGATCTCTCAGGACCTGAAGTGGGACACTCACATTGATTCCATTGTGAAAAAGGCCCAACAGAGGTTGTACTTCCTTCGCCAGCTGAAGAAGTTTAACCTGCCACAAGAGTTGCTGGTACAGTTCTATACAGCAATCATCGAATCTATCCTCTGCACTTCTATAACTGTCTGGTTCGGCTCAGCTACCAAATCTGACCTCCGAAGACTGCAGAGGGTAGTCAGGATTGCTGAGAGAATCACTGGCACATCCCTCCCCACTCTCCAAACACTGTACGTATCCAGGACACGACCAGACACAGGAACAGTTTCTTCCCGGAACAGGGTCGGTAAAGGAATTTTATGAACCTTATGAATGAAAAGTATGACTTGAGTGTGCTTGTGAACCTTTTCAAAGGCTAATCTGAGGTCTGACTTAAAACTCTCAGTGGCCTTATAACCAACCCACTGTGTACCAAGTGTCCCTTTGAATTTCCACTTGATGTCTGAATGGAAAAGCCTTGTGATATTCTTGTACTTCACTTGAATAGCATAATAAAACCATAGGCGCCCGTGGCTCTGTACTTGGTGTTTCTACCCCATATGACCAATAGATCACCTTGTCACATGCTTTATCTTATGTAACTTCCCCGGGATCTATGATTTCATCTCTAGATTGTATATAAGGGGAATCCCTATGCCGAACACAATTCCACTTCATATGCGACGTATGAGAGAGGGGTTGAAATAGGCTGCTGGGGCCTGTGCATCAACGCCGTCTCCTCTGCGCTCTATTCATGTGAGTAATATTAAACCATGAATCTGTTCATTCTTGACTTTATTAAATCTGCACTTTCTTAATGCACACAGAGAAAAGAAGACTGTTCAATTATAGTTTGACAATACATGGCCCTACCAAGTCATTTCCAGGTTGAATTTGGATAATACACTTTTTCAGAGTTATTAGCCTATTTTGATGAGAAAGTCACAGTCCTTTTCCACATCCTGTCATTCTAATTAGGTCAAGTTCAAGTCATGTGTCACTAAAAAGGCCATTTCATAGGGTTTTATCAGCGAAGACGTTTAATGACATGGTATGAATACTTCTGATCAGTTAATCTGTGTTTGCTGTTCATCCGATTTGCCGTTTGTTCTGGATTGAAGACAATTGTTGCAATCTGCTTAAATGATTTCCATATGTGTCCATCCAGATGTGCAGAGGCTTCTCCTGCCTTATATTGGCCTGAAGGGACTGTATTTTCTAGGCTACTTTATGTTTGGTTTGGGAACCGGTCTGATCGGCCTATTTCCAAACATTGTGGCCACGCTGACGCTGTGTAGTGTGTTTGGAGTGATGTCCAGCACTCTCTACACTATCCCATTCCACCTCATCTCAGAGTACCACAAGGCTGAAGAGGTCAGTGATACAACAAGACATTTTTAAACGGGTCATGAACTGTGGTTTTGTACTGTTCTCTGAGGTCCGCTTGTCATGTTATCAAGATCTTTACCCCTCGAATTCCAGACATGTTGGGATGTGTTTTCAATTTTCAGAAAATGAAAACTAAAAGAATTTCTAATCACATGAATGAAAATATAATTTTTTTTTAAATATCTTGCCTAAGATAGGTTTGTGGTTGTCTTAGGTATATTTTTTTTGTTTAATGATGCACCAAATGAGGTGAAAGATCTGGACGGCAAATTAAATCTTTTATTCAGCAAGAGACATTGCAAAATGTTTAAACCAAGCTTGCTTTCAGTTGTGTCTTAAAAAGTAAATTAGTAAATATTAAACATAAAATTATCATATACACAATTTGTTGGATTGCTTTGCAGAGTTCTAGTTCTAGATCTGCCATTGGCACACACCTAACAGAATTTTACTTAAAAGGCACAATATGTATGTTTTCGCCATTAGAGGTCGCATTTTCAAAAAAATGACGGAGATGCATGTCGATGACGCAATGACAGAGCGTGGAATGTTGGGAGATGTCATTTTCACAAGTTCACAGATGAAAAGCTTTTTTATATCCATTTAATCACCTAACCAGCTGTACATGACAAGCCAGTTCTTTGATTAGCAGTAAATCGCAATCAGCTGTTTTCAAATGGAGCGCCAGCTAAAGCACAGATCACTGACATGCTACGCCAATGAATCACCCGTGAAACACAGTTTCCAAACTCGTTTCGGGAGGAGAGATCAAAGGCAGTAATTATCATCTCCGCCCCTAATTATCCATTATCTTATTATCCTATCAAATTCACTGCGCAGCCCTATAAATAACAAGAATCCCTCTCTCCACCATCCGCGATCTAGCATCCCTCCACCTCCCCTACTCCGCCTAGTTCTTAAGGGGGGAGCTCTCGGGGCTAGAAATTGGCTGTCCACCTCCTTCCCTGCCCGAGCCCTAGGGAGAATAGCCCCAAGTTTTTCTCTCCATTCAGCTCACCAAACAAGCTTCACTCATGATCATGCCTCAAAGCTCGAACTCGTGAAACTGAACGTGTAGCTTGTCAGTGATCTGCGGATCTGTGCACGCTTTTTTTTTAACCGACTACCGACAACTTTGACCGGTTAACGTTGATACGGTCACCGGTCAAACGGTCATCGGTTAACATCCCTAGTGGAGTCTCTGTCCAGTCTGAGGTTTTCACAAAGCTCCCTTCATTTCGGAAACGCCACGCTGATACTTGATTCTGATTGGTCAGTTGAGACATTTGCAGGTTCGTTCTTTTCGAATAATAACCGCTCCAAAGTAATAACGCATAGCCGGTACCACTTGTATGTATAAAATCCCTCCGCGCCAAAAAAGATTACTGGACAACCACAATTAACAATGGAACTTTTCCTATTAATAATTAATATTATTCATATGTAGATGTAATATAATAAATAATATTATTTCTGCGATAACTACTGGCTGCTTGTCCATTATCCCTTACTTATTTCGCTGACTGTTCCAATATCATCTTGCCTCAGTATGTATACATTTACGTTTTTTTTGGGATTGTGGAGAGTGTAATCATGATCCATGACATGGAAATGTGGAATAAATAACTACCATTTCTGCATTTGTCCATGTGTGTTGCCGTAGTATTCATTGGCGGAAACTAGCATTAATAGCGAGAATAGCATGGATATTGCGTCATTGATAGGCAACAATGAACAGGGATGGTTCATAATTCAAATCTGGAATTGCTTTGAATTGACAAATCCTACAGAACTTCTGAGATAACATACGCAACTGCATGAAATACATAACACTGTCCAAGTGGTTTTTGGGATATTTTATTACAAAAATTGTACATATTGTGTCTTTTGAAGGCTTTACTAAGAGCATTTCTTAATCCAAGATGCTTCACTTATTTTACACATTGGTTTTTCACTTTTATTTGGTCTCTATCTCAAATCCCTGAGACATCTGAAGCATTAATGAAGTTGCAAGGAAACAGAAAATGTAATGACAAATCTAAATCCTTCCCTGAAACTCAGACTGAATTATAATGAAAATGTTGATCAAATGCTATGCATGTTACTTGCATTTCGAATCTTTCTCATTGTTATGTGTTGGTTCACAGAGCTTGAAATTTGTTTGGACATTTATGAACATGCTGTCTTCGAACTATCCAAGAGCATACACTGCTTTTTACTAGGCTTCCTGGAATCCACAGTTCATTAGAAGATACTTCAGATCTTGTTGATGATGTAGTCTGATGTTTTAGATCCTTTTTCCTTTTTTTTTTCAAGGATTATAGTTTTTTTCTCATGCTAAGTGCCTCTCTTAAAACAGGAGCGGAGGAAATTGGGTAGCGATGAACCAGCTCTGGAAGGCCGTGGCACTGGTATGGACTGCGCAGCTCTTACCTGCATGGTGCAGCTGGCTCAGGTCATAGTGGGAGCTGGTCTTGGAGCCCTGGTCAATCTAGCAGGCAGTGTGATCGTCGTGGTTCTCTCTGCCTCAACAGTATCCCTAATCGGCTGCCTCTTTATTGCTCTCTTTATGTGATGTACAGATTAAGCCTCAATTAAACACACTTTCTCTATATCACATGGTTCATCTCTTCTGTTCACTGAGAAAGAGCAGAAAAAGAAAGGAATAGACACACTCTATGGGTATTGTTCTGGTTGATTGTTTGGTTCCATCAAATCTTTCTCTGTGCTCTCCAATTCACGTCACATTCTAAAATATAACCTTCATCATCAGTGAAGGTTGAAAGAAAGATTATATGCAGTCAAAGAGCAGTTGAGAAAATTGCAAGGTTTGGATGTTATATGCATGTTCATTGCTCTTTTAAGGTGAATTGTTTTCGAGGGATACCATTTTCACTTAAAACAAAACAAGGACTTGTTTCAGACATATCAGATTTATTTTAGTGGTAATCCGTGAACTGTTGGCAGAGAGCTGTACTTCAGTTGGGAAGTGTTTCAGCTTGTAATTATTTCATGTGTAGTATATAACATATGCTCATATATAATGTTTAATTAGGAGGACAAAGTCTTTATGTAGGTGGTGTTCATTATGTTTTAATCTGATGATGAAGTCTGACAAATCCGTGAAGGCAAACATGAATAACTAAGTGTACAAAGTCACAGTTGACATGTATGCCTATAATTATAACACACCTTACTAAGGATCACTTGACAAAAACAACCTTAGGTGTTTCCCGTTCATAGCCATCTCCTGACCTTGTAAAGCTATTGGCAGATTATAGTACGTAAGAGAAACCCGGCAACACATCACTGGCTGATGTAAGCCGTTTATTAGCAATGTAATGGTTTGTTTTGGCTAATACTTGACCAAAAATACATACTTCAGCCTTACTGTGAGTTAACAGATGAATATAAATCAGGTATTGCTAACGTTTTCATTCATTTAAAAAAAAAACCAACATAATATTTAAAAAAATAAAATAATATTTTTGTTTGTAAACCAACTGATAGGCTACATTACCAAATTATATGAATCCAACTTGCTACATTTATAAAATGATGTGAATCCACACTGTGCTCTGTGTAGTCTGTCAAATGTTTAATGAACACTTGTTTTTACAATATTTTTCTTTCTAATTATGTCACATTGACTGTTTTATCTTTGTCCTGACCTTATCTGGACCTGGAAACATTTAGGTTGCGTTGCTGTCTATGCAGTGTCAGAGAGCTGTCACATTTCATCAAAGCATCTTCATTTGTGTTCAGAAGATGAACGTAGGTCTTAAGTAGGTAATTAATGACAGAAATTTCATTTTGGTGTGAATCCCTTTAAGAAGGGATTCCAAAAGATGTCCTCTTTTACTCTGCGCATGGTTTCTTTGAGAAGTATTTCTGGTGGCTGAGAAAAAAAAACGTTGGCTACTACGAACCAATAATTAGTTATTAGCCAGTTTGTCTGAGAAACATAATCACCAACAGGAAGTCGTTATGTGCTGTTAGGCAGAAGGTCGTTTCTGCCGTTATACATGACAGCCCCAGGAGGATAAAAAATAAGCGCGGGCTCAGCGGGACTGATGGGAACCAGCGCGGGACCGTGTTCATCGTGCTCGGGCTTGGTGGAGGCGGTGAACGGTCTCATGTTCGTCACAGAAGGCGAAGTGATTTGCCAAAAAAGCTTTTTTAACGCTTTTCTGAATTCCCTTCTCATCAAACAATACAGAATGGGATTGAGGCAGCTATTTGAGTGCGCCAAGCATACTGTAACTGGAAAAATATACACTTGCGTGGTGTAATACTCGTAACTGAAGTGCACTACGTTGAGTTTTATTAATATTCCCCACGCTGTTAGCGCCTGGTTGGGCAGCCAGCACAGGAAAAAGGACAAAACGACGATAGTCACAGATTTAGTCACTTTAGACCGCCTCTTAGCGCTGGTGGTGTTCACGTTTTTGTTAGTTATGAAGCGCAGGAGAAGCAGGTAACAGACAGTGATTATTCCGAACGGAATGAGGAACCCCAGAAGTACTTTTTGCGCGTGATATAAACCCAGCCAAAATTGCGCGTCCCCACTCCGGTCGGGAAATTTCACCAGGCACAGTTCCTCGTTGGACACCGTGGCGGTCGTTGAAAATATCGCGTTGGGCAGAGCGGCACCGACCGCTGCAATCCAAATCACTATAGTCATCCACTGCGCGGGGAAACGCAACCGGCGTCTCCTACTTTTTAACGCCGAAGCCACGGAGCAGTATCTCGCGACGCTCATAGCCGTGAGGAAAAACACGCTGGCGTACATGTTAGTAGCCGTCACGTAAGAAACTATCTTACACATCGCCTTCCCAAACAGCCAAGTGAAGTCCATAGCGTTCTCCACAGCCCAAAAGGGAAGCGTCAAAACAAACTGAAAGTCTGTGACCGCCAAACTGGTCACGAAGAAGTTGATAGAAGACTTCTTCCATGCTTGTTTGGACTTCATGAGATACAGGACGAGGATGTTACCGATTAAACCCAGCGCGCACACAACCGAGTAAATGACAGAGATGATTATTCTCAGGACCGCGGATCCGTCTCCCATAAAATCGGGTTTATCCAAATCGGCGAGATCTTGAAAGTAACTCCAGGAGATATTAGTCCTGTTCGCCGTGAAGCTCGCGTTGTATTCGCTTAACGGGAGACTTCCAGACGCGTAGTCGGTGCGCTCGTCTTGCATCTCGGAAGTCTTTTGCATTGCTAGTTTTTGAGTATTTTTTCCATGCTGGTCGAGTTACTCACTCCTGCATCTTATCATTACAACTTCTCCACTGTCTGTCATTGCCATTTTAGGTTTCCGCGGACAAAATCGCCTTTGCGCGCACATTGCAACGGTGATATATTTTTATTCTATTTAAATCAATAGAACTATGAGAGGCTATTAGGCGCATTTTAGTAAGATTTATCGCACAAAACTGTTACCCGTGCGTAGCTTCACGCGCACTGACAGCTCGCTGCGCTTTTATAGAGCCAAGTCTTAATGGATTGGATGGCTTACGCTTTTACGCAGCACAGACAGTGTTGCTCCCTGTGATGCGCTGCTCTGAATGGCTGAATACAGTGAAGAAATTGATAAATTCTACAATGAACGTCTTAAAGACTTAAGAATTGATGCACCGTATTGAGTTTTGAAGCTTGAGCAGAAAGAGGAGACAGGACTTATTGTCAATTAGATCATTTTCTTAATAGCTATTATAGGTCTAGATTCAACGGTGCAAGCTATATATTATGTGTGCTGTTTTAAAATTAGTTTAAAATAAAAATACCTATTCTTAAAACTTTAGATTTCTCTCTCTCGCTCTCTTTTTTTAATAGTTTGTGCTAATCAATTTAAACATTTACATATGTAAGATACATCTTTGCATAAAAAGTGCTTTTAATTTTCAAATGATACATTTTCGGAATGACAGAGGTCAGCTATTTTTTAATTGACATACTGAAAGCACTAAATTGATTAATTAAACTTACTCAATTTAGTGTAATTTATCTGATTAAAAAAAATCACATAATGATCATAATACACTGACAGATATAAATCATATCCCTTTGACATAAGGTTTATATGTATTAGCACCAGGCCCTTTGAAAAGGCACGCTTTTTTATGTTGCCTTTGTTATAAAAAAAAAAGAAGAAAGAAATAAAAAAGCTTGAAGGTTGTTTTGAACATAAGCTGCTCAGATCTGCGGAAGTGATCTCTGCCCCTCAACAAATCCTAGTCATCAACTTGTGATGGTGTACAGTACCTTTTTAATGAAGCTCTGCAGTGCCTGTGAGATTTATGATTGGATCTGGTCGAGCGGTGAGAGAATATGCAGTAAATGTGTTTACAGTAAAACCCTAAATTCTTCCTCAACATTTTTACATCATAACATGCATTTGAGGCAGCAGAGATATGAAAGTCTAGTATGTTGAACTAAGATGTTCTACTCTTGTCCATTCTTAAACAATGAGACTCAGTTTCTAACAGCAGCCTGCCAAACAAAATAGTTTCTTGGCAACCGTGTTACGTCAGGTATTGTGACAACTTCAAAGGTCAGTTTAAATCAGACTCCGCATAACATAGAACAGGCTCAATTTTTCGCTTCTGTGCCAGCAGCGGCATACAGTATCTTGGTTTTCAGGGTGCAGGTACAAGTGGAGAGTTGAGAGGCACAAGTTCCAGGAATTGGATAAAGGAAATTAAATTTGAACGTGGCCCAAGATACTTTACAATGTTTTTATTTATTTTAGCCTCAAGCAGGTGCGGTTTTAAACAGCAAAGATAGCTATTTTGCTTTTATGCTTTACTATGAAATAGCTTATAGAGTTGTGTAGGTCTAGGCATAGTCCTTCAGCTATCAGTCAAGGTCAGCCTAAAAATTTCCTTTCCTATACTGAATCTGGAAACAAAAGTGTAGATGGAAACAAAATTCTGACAATTCCAATTCTGAAATTCTAAAATAAATTTTAAATTGAAACAGATCCTTACTATTGGAAGTTGTTGATTTAAGCTGTTTTGAAAGATTATTCTTGGCAAGACTTCTACTAATCTGAGTGCATATCTAATGCTGAAGTTGATCATTCAATAATTAAGTCTCGACAGCAGCTTGTTTTTGGTGCTGATATGAATAATTCATCAGATCTCCTCACGGTGTACAAACAAGGGGACATGCTGAGGGTGGAGCGTGCTGTTCTCGTTCCCTCAGAGCATTTCCTCTGTCCTGTTGAGTGGTTCTGTTGTCATGCACTGTATCATTTCATGTTTTCAAAGCTGAACACAAGCCTGTGTGTGTTATGTTGTGAGTTCAAACCTAGGTCAGACAGTTCAGGTGTGACTGGGAAGATTAGACCAAAACAAACATCTGTGTAGAACGTTTCACTAAACATGACAAGCTCAAATGGAGTGAGAGGGAACTAAATGGAAAAGTATGCTGTGCATTAATATAACCTTTTGTTGTGTTCAACATTCAAATGCAATATGTTCACTTGTTGTTGTTGTTGTTGTTTTTTTATTGAGCTGACTTTATTTGCAGAGAAAGCTGAGGTAATCACAAATAACCAACCAAGCATTTTTTAATGCATAAATTATATCAATGCATCTCAGATCATGTGTGAAATCAGCTGGATTCTGGAAAGTTCTGGAACTCATGTTCTGGAGTCATGCAACTGTAGTTGTTCTGGTGCTCTTGGTAAGACAAGACATGAGCAAACCAAAAAAATTAAAAATAAAAGGAAAGCAAAAGTCATACAAGTTTAAAGTGACATGGCACTTTCTTTGTACACGCACGTTTATACAAATTCAATCAAATTGGCCACTTGTAAAAAAAAAAAAATCACATGAATTTGTAAGAGTGAGGTCGAATTAGTCACCTCATAAAATGTGTACGCATAGCCGCAAGATCAAGTTGGAATTTTTACGTGCATGGTCATACAAATCTGTACAAATTACCCACCGTGTAAAATATGCACAAATTGTTTTTTCAGTATTTAAAGTATTCCCCATTCCACCAAAAAGTGCAAAGAATGCCTTGTAGTTTTCAGTTAGGCTTGATTTCTTGCATTGTCTTGAGGTGCAATTGACTTTGTTGTTTGCTTGCAGGCTGAGTGATGGATGAGTCACAAACTTGTCACAGGAGCTGCTCTGTGCCACATGTACGTATTCATTTAGTCGATTTTTATGCCATTCTGTCATTGTATTTCCCAAAGGAAACCAATTCCTAGGTGAAGCAAACAAGGGCCTTGCTGGATCACACATTAGCATAGATCTCTAACTGTATGTCATTGTGACATGCTGTCTAAGGAGCAGTTCTGTCTTTCATTGACTGAACAATTCTTTCCCTATATGTTCTGTTTTATTAAGTCTGTATCAAAAAAACAAACATTTAAAAATTTTTTATTCTAGACAGGATTAATTATAGATATAAATACCAGACATTTAAAGTCGGTAACAATACTTTCGTTGTGTGGACAAAGACATATAATATATTATAATATAATATAAAAATATTTTCTTTTGTGTTCCACAGAAGGAAGAAAGTCAGAGAGGTTTAGAACAAAACAAGGATGAATAAATGATATGAATTTTCCTTTTTGGATGGACTACAATTCTCTTGAGCCATGACATGAAAAAAGTTTGTTCTTTGAGAAGATCCGTGAGCCAGATAACTCAATCTCTACAGACGTCCTTTTAACAAAACACTTTAGGTTCAAGAATGAATTATTGAATGAATGATGCATTTATATAGCGCTTTACTGTGTATTGCCATACACCCAAAGCGCTTTACAATCATGTGAGGTCTCTCCTCAACCACCAACAGTGTGCAGCATCCACCTAGATGATGCGACGGCTGCCACAGGACAACAGCGCCAGTGCACTCACCACACACCAGCTACAGGTGGAGAGGAGAGAGAGATACAGCCAATCAGTGGATGGGGATTATTGGGAGGCCAT
>JAUMHQ010000085.1:7417774-7428074 GCA_032361165.1 Enteromius paludinosus
AGGCAGTGGGCCAAACCACTGTGAGGAAGGGGAGGGGGAGCTCAACTATTTCGAAATGCATTTTTTGCGTTTAAATTGCTGTTTACACAATAATGTTTTAGGTATACATACATGTATTTTTCAAAATAGACATTTCGATTTTTTTATGATTTTAAGGGGGGACAACCCTCGGATGTCCCCCCCCGTCCCCCCCGGGATTTACGCCCATGACTATATAAGCTAATGTGTGTTTTATTTTAAATGTAGCCTGTTAAAACCGTGAAACCTTGCTGTTACTATTTTTTACGTAAATGTTTAGCTACAACTGCCATTTTGTTATACCATTAAAAAAAAACGTAATAGGACGCAGTATCAGCAAACTCCTTGAGTCATGAGAATCGCTGAAATCTTCTCGCTGTGGATGTTGCGCGGTGGGGACACTAATCAGTGTAAGTGGAGATACAAGTTGCTGTTCAATATAATCAGAATATATTTTGTGTGCTTACGCGGAATACACTCTCTGCCAGGCTAAAGTGGATAACATTCAAAGGTCTTCCGTCAAAAGAATATGATGCAAGACTCTCTCCAAATCTGCTCTTCACAGAAGGACGAGAGGAGAGAGAGGATGCCACAGAGAGTGGTAGTTCTAACAGAACAGTACTACCCCCTCCTGGACAGAAAACTTCAATTAGAGTGCACTTTAACTCATTTTAGAGGAGATTCCTCTGAGAGATTATATGAGGTGAGACACCTTCTATATCTTTGCCTTTCCTAATTCCTTCGGGAACAACCCTCCAAACGTAACCCAAGCCGAGTGTGTCTAAAGTAATTACTTACACCTTCATTCGCCTTTCAGGGTTGTTTTGAATTCTTGTAATATTTCATTACGTTTCGTTTTATTTAGTTTTAAACATGGTCAACGTAGGAGTGATGTGCAGACCTAGTGCTTGCATATTTTGATGATGAGGGAAAAGCTGTTTTCTGAGGATGAATATTCATCATTGCTGGAATATTTACTACCACTGACTGCGTGACCAGTAGATGCATTGTCTTCACCGGTGGAAATCACAATCCCATTGAAACCCTGTTGGGACCTTTCATTTTTCTGGGAAATATGGTGATGAAAGGCTGAGCTTCATTGTGCTTGGTTTGCGACATAGCTGTTCCGGTACATTGGCAGCTCACTGGAATCTTCCAGCAGCTTGAGTTATTGAAGTGAGGTGAGGGGCCGTGTCAACTCTAAGCCTCTCTCCAATCTAAACCTTTACTTAGCCACTGTATGAGGGGATCAACCAGTATATTGGCCACAAGGATGAGTTTGGGGGAAGCAGAACAAACAGCCTACTGCAGTTTAAATGAATATGCAGAAACACATGGCTTAGGAAAGGCTATAATTATTCTGTGTTGTGTAGACCATTTGGTATCATTCTGGGTGAGGCAGCAGAAATGTTGTCTTCTTCGGTTGCAGGTTACAATGGAGCAAAGTGCGCAGGAAATGCTGCAGCCTCTGATTGTTTTAAGTATGTACTTAGAACACTCTATATTATAATTTGTAGGTATGTATTATAAAATGTACTAATTATATTCTTTTGTTTGCCCAGAACAATAGTATACCCTCAACATTTGAAGTGGATCAAAACCTTTCATCAAATTTGACAAACATGTGTTAATGAACGTTGCTGAACTTCTTTGATCCACTTCAAATATATATACATATCCAGATATCCATATATAACCATATATATTATTGCAATAAAAAGTCTTTCTTTTATATGTTTGGAAATTTTATGCATTTTGTTGATGGCAAAACATTGAATCTTCAGCCATAGTCTTCAGAGTTATATGATATTTAAGAAATGATTTTAATATGCTGCTCAGGCAACATTTTTAATCAATGGTGGACAGTTGTGCTACTTAATATTTCTTTGTTGAAATCATGATACATATATTTTTCTGAATTTTCCGATGAATGTCACACAGCATTTATTTAAAACTTTAATAAAATTCAATTCAATTCAGCCTTTTTAAATGAATTGCTTTCAAAAAGTAAAAGAATCAGAACTTGTTTTGCCACTTGTTTATGAAGCCTGGGCCCGTGTTGCTTTTTGTAGGTCTTTTCATATTCTCCTCATAACAATGTTTTTGATAGGTAGGCCTAGCCTACATAAGGTTACCTGTGGTTTGGAAATTATTGTTGTGTTGATTATTCTATTGCTTGCGGCAGTGGACCACCAAGGCACAAAGCCACCGCACGAACAAAAGACAAGCGTGGTATTGGTGTTATTTTTGCTCTGGTGCTGCTGCATGACCACAGATGTGGTGCAGCTCTGAGAAAATTACATGCATGTCAGTCTATTAGTCCTTTACTTTTCCATTGTACAGTGAAAGCCAAAATTACATAATGAAGCATGAATGTGCTTGATGTTGCAGCAGTGATACTAATATAATCCTTTATTTGTCCCTAGTGGTTTATTTGGAAAGAAACAGCACAAACTCTTTCTGTCAGCAGCTGTTTTTCTTCCCCAGTGTGAGTCGGTGGGCCACACAGTTCTATTTGATGCCATATGTGTCGTAATATATTGTCAAGAGTATTAACGTGTTCTGAATTAGTATGTATGGTATATTGGTAGCCAAATCCGGTAGTGGGTCACAGGGTCAGCGTCGAATCCGCACGTTTGGCTTCAGACCCCGAGGACACTTTTATGGTCCCAGTGGAAAGTAGGCTATTGCATACCGCTCACAACTTCTATTTACTGCCTATATGCATAATCATAAATAGGCTATATCTGCTTTCAAGCTTTTAATGACGCCAATGAATGCTTTCCTCAGAAAGAATAACACTGCAGGTCTCGTGAATAGTTTGTTAGCCAACAAATTCTAGGCTAATTAAAATAAACAATATATATAGTTTTATATAACCAGTATACTTAAATTATGGCTCATTCATTAATCATTACAGTTTTTAATTTACTCATAAATCAAAACCCGCGCGCGCTTGACTGACGTGCGATAGTTATGACGTGTAATGTAATCGCACGTATTTTAGTGGAGCTTTTTACCTTACAATAAATCAACTGAACATCAGTCAGCCGAGAAATATTTTCCTTTAAAATAAACCTACATGTATTGAAGTTCCTCTAGCAAACGACGTTATAACGACGCAGCTATTCGGGTGAACGTTATTGCATACTATAGTAAAATGTTGTAAGGGAATAAACGTGTCTCGTGTACGCTACTGTAAGTGTATACAGTCAAGCTCGGTCACGAGGACACATGGGTGGTGACGTCACTCGGTCTGCCCGGGGAACAATCAGAGGCAGCGCGAGCGCCACTTGAATGGATTGTTGTCGGTGAATAACTTTGCTCCTGTTCTCTCCCCTTTTGCCCTCAGCTCGCATTTTCTGCATTTTTTCTTCTAGTATCTGCGAGTCCAAATAGCACTAAATAGTATATGAAGCACTTAACACCACTCGGAAAAGTGCGTTAGCGACAACCCCCGAGGTCTGAGTGTGCGGCTTAACTTTTGCAAAGTGGGTAAGTGCAGAAATCTAAACACTCTATATTTTGCCTTCCAGTTTAAGCTATTTCCATCTGAACTCTGCTGAACTTTAGAAGCGAGCGCTTCAGACTTAACGCTACCGAGAGAAAAAAAACACTGTAATTTTGCTTCAGTGTTACATTTACGTGCCAATGTTGTTTACAATCATCATTCCTGTCAGCTATAGTTGAACACAATGTTGCCATTGTTCCTGAGCGAAGCGCGCGGTCAGTCCTGTTTGCTTTTCTTATCTTCTTGGAGTCTTTCAGAGCACTCCATCCAAACTTTTCACTTTCCCGTGGAGACTCCTCAGGAAGATCCAAGAATATCAGTGTGTATTTATGGAGCTCACAGAGTGTCTGGACTCTTGACGTGTTTTTTTGGGTACAACTTTGAAGTGAGCACAAAATGCTCTGACATTGTAAACTTTGCACAGTGACCACACATCAGATTCAGTACTCCTGCCACTGGGGCCACTGTAACTTGATCCACCTCTGTGCATTGCCTCCAAGAGCTTGGTCCTAGTTTTGCCATTAATAACAGTGCTGACCTGATCCTTAGTTTCCGCCGTATTAAGCGACAGTTTGCTTTTGGAGTATGTGTATTACTAACTAAAGTTTGATTTTATTCAGGTGTCCTGGAATCTGTTGCAATCTGCATGGAATAATATGAAGAGCCTGAAGGCAAAGTTTAGGAAAAGCGATGTAAGTATGACCTAGTGTGCTTGTGAATGGTGTTGTATAGGTCTTACACACTAAAAATCAAGACTTGTATAAACAGTCCCTCTATGTAGTAAGATGATAATTGATTAACTTAACACATGAAGTTTATAATTCATATATTTTCATTCATTCGGGAGCTGAGGTATAGTTTCATAGTCATGTGAATGTTCTAGACTGGGGCGAATGACTCAGAATCAGACATGTCTGCAGCTCTGTTAAGATGACTCTGAGTCATAACTGGGAGTATAATTTTGAGGCTGAGAATTTCTGCACTCCCAAAGAAAGAACAAAAAATAAGAAAAAACAAGCCTCAGAGGAGCTTCCTGCCACCAGATGTGATTCAGCAATCATTTCTAAGCCTGTAATAGAACTTCATCAGTCTCAGGCTGAACTATTGAAATGTTCTCGAATGAAACGTTATTTCTTATAATTGCATGTTTTGGCTTGCCAAATCATTGCCACTTGAGCTGAGTCAGCGGATAGAGATTACTGTGAAATTCTTGGTGATCATCAAACCGCAGAACTAAGCAGAGTTTTAATACACTTTCTGCCAGCACATGGTCGCAGTGGCATTTTGAACATTCACACGGAATGTTGCTAAGACCAAGCCAGCCATAGCCACATTCACAGCTCATAATATACATTTTTCTCCTTGTATGGTGGAGCAGACATGCTTTACTGTTTTTATCTTTTACTAAATGGTGGGTGTTTGCTTGCGCAACAGTGTGGTTGCCTAGGAACAAAACATGGAAATTTTTTATATGTGTGTAATATATATATATATATATTTGAGACGTAATGAAATGAAAATTTCTTACTGCGATTTATAGTGATCAGAATTTACCACGTTACTGTTATAATGTCCTGGAAAAGTACATTTCACACATTTTTATATTTAAAATCAACAAATGAGCTTGCGTAAACACAATAACATTTACATACAATAACACTTGAGAGTGAGACTGTTACTTTAAAACTTTGCTTATTGGACAGAGTTTATGTATCCTTTGTTGTTCAAATCGCGGTCACTGAATATGGTTTACACGTTTGTGTGTGTGTGAGAGAGAGAGAGTGTGTTTTTTTGTCCAATTGGTTTATTGAGGAAAAGTAAAAAAGAAAAAAAGACACTGCCTCTACATTTTTGCTTTTGATTTTACTTTCAGTGGGTTTTTTTTTCATCACTTCTGCTTTTAGTATCAGTTGTAACCGTACACTCACCAGTCAAAAGTCTTGTTTCAGTTCTTTGCCATACAGGGTGTTTTCTAGAAAAAGAAGTAAATCACCAACAAGAGAAACAAAATATCCTCCTGGTTTCTATTTTGGGTTTTGTGTGTCAGTCCAGAACCATACAGGAATTTTCATGTAAGGCCAGGCTTTCATTCTTGAGCAAAACAGGAGATTAGAACTGCCAGGATAAATACTTTAATAATAGCAGCTGATGGCCAAGTTCTTGTAATATATGTGATGTTACTCACCCAGCACTTCATGTGTTTGTAGTCCCACTTAGGGCTGGGTATCGTTTAAAAAATGTTTGATTCTGCTATCTTGAGTTTGATACCGGTTCCTGAACGATACCTTTTTCGATACCAATTTTATGAAATCAGTTTGAATAAAATGACATCATTTTTC
Organism: Enteromius paludinosus; assembly: GCA_032361165.1. NCBI lineage: Eukaryota > Metazoa > Chordata > Actinopteri > Cypriniformes > Cyprinidae > Enteromius > Enteromius paludinosus. The sequence goes on from JAUMHQ010000085.1 coordinate 7,423,643, forward strand.
AGCTTGCTGACATTTATAACAGACTCAAAACCTCATCTCCTGAGCCACTGCACAGGAAAAAAATATATCCAACACTATGAATCAGTGCAAATTAGTTTTAATAAAGTAGTTTTCAAATAGTTTTCAGTTTACACATCTGTTAAGCTACCTTTACGCTAGTGCATTATTATTTATTCTAGGGATGCACCGATCCCGATCGGCCGATCAGCGGTAAATGCCATCAGGTGCGTGATTTCACATTGAGCCATATATACAGTGTTGTTCACTGACGAGCTGCGCAAATCCACGCTGATATTGAACATGGTTTTGTGCAGCTCGTCAGTGAACAATGGCTGTGGGAGTATATACAGCTCAATGTGAAATCACGCACCTGATGGCATTTACCACTGATTACATGACCGGGTTTACTGACAAAACGCGCATTACAGATCGGAAAATAAAGGGGAGTTTAAACTACAGTTGATGCCATGTCCAAACCCAACTTTAATTATGACGGCTTGCCATGAATATCTTTACAGTTCTGTGTGTACATGATATTACGATATAGATTTACTCAACTAAAATGGTCAAATGCACTTGAAGTAACCCTCAGAGCAGTTCTGGAGATGTTATTCATGTAGCCTACTGTATTTATGTCCTCATTTAGTGAGATTCAAGACTTTAATATCAAGCAGGGGCGGACTTACCCATCAGGCAAAGGTAGGCCATTGCCTTGGGCCCCCAAAAGATAAGGGGCCCCCAAAATGCTTTTCACGAGATGTGCATTAAGCACGGACACGCAAATGGTTACGGTGTTTATTACCAGGACCGTCTGTGTGTCGGACTTGAACGTGCTTTGTGTGTATCCTGTTTGTAGCAAACGAAAATATTACGTATCTGATACTGACTGCCGCACGAGCGTGAGGTGTCTTAATCTTTTCCGCTGCACACCTCTGTCTGCGTCTTCAGCATAAAACTCAGATATGTTGCTTCTCTAAGGCCCCGTTTACACTAGGTGCGTTTTCGTTTCAAAAAGCATAACTTTACGCGCCTATCCCGGCGCTTTCCACCCTCAAAAACGGACACTTTGGAAAACACTGCAGACCCTGTTTCAGTTTGAAAACTCTGGGGTTTAACGCCAGGATCAAACGAGGATCGTTTTTACTCTAAACGCTGTTTTGAAACGAAAACACACTGCTGTTAACGGAGCACGATAAAGTTAGTTTTAGATTTGATATTCGCCTAGGCTGCTTTAGGGAGCGTCTGCAAATTTACATCTCAGACAAATTACAATACATTACAAATTTTTCGATACTCAATTGTATCGAAGCAATTTGGGCGGTACCTAAAAAGGATCAAACTGGATACCCAGCCCTAGTCCCACTTGAACAGTCCTGATTTACCCATAACATATTGCATAACAAAGAGTGCAATAATTACTTTTGTGGCATGTTTGAGAGAAGCAAACAAAAAAAAGCTTCTAGCTTGAGGTGGCATGAAATTCCAGTCCTTATGTGTAAGTTACAGGACATTAAAACAGCTTGGTGTAGACCAGGTTTATGGTCTCTCAGTAGGACAGCAGCTCTATTTGACTTCTGTCATTCACATGCAAGAATAGACCTCTTGTGTACACAAATCAGTTGCAGACACATTTTGCTTTGTTGACATGTCGAGAGCCGTCTTTTATCTGCTTGTGGAGTCACACAGGGTCTGCTTAAGTCATTGAGGAAACATTTGGAAAACCTCCACTCCTGCTTGGGATTCTTTTACCATGTAAGAGAGTAGATGTTGGCTGATGTTTTGCAGGCTGCTGATGCTATAGTCCAGTCCATTTGTTTACTAGCTTGTGTCTTAACAAGCCTTTTATTAAATGAACAGTATTATTTCATGGAATTATTTATGGTCCCTAATTTTCTTATTTAATCTGGTTTAGTTGTTACCTTAATTTAGTTGATGCAATGGAAAAACTGTATCTTGAATTGTTGGATAACGTTTAATTGCACATTGTTGTCTGAAAGCACTGCTTAAAGACCAGTTTTTGCAGTATGCAAGAAAATGTGTTTTGAACATGTCACTTGTAATTTGCAATCCACTGATGTTACATGCATTTATCTATTTACTGGGAAGCTGATGCATCTAGTTATTCTGATTTGTACTTCTGTTTTCCAGAGGAAGTTGTATGAAATGAATAAAAGGGAAATGGCCTAGATGATCCTTATTTAGCGGTGTCATTTACACTTTAGATCAGATGAACTTTCAAGCAGGATTTTCCAAGCCAGTCTCATGAGAAGTAATATTAATTTATATGAGGTTGAGAAAGCATTAAAAATCAGGTTGTTGAAATCAGTGCTGAACTTAAACTGAACCATGAAGTCTTAAAGGGATAGCTCACCTAGTTATGAAAATTCTGTCTTCATTTACTCATTCCAAACCTGTATAGCTTTTTCGTGTAGTGCAAAATATTCAATGATGAACATAACTTTATTTTTTTTATCAACATTCTTTAAAGCAGCAGCTTTCGTTTTCATTTTTGGGGGAATTAACCTCCATAGATCTCTATTATTATATCATTCTGTACTAATTATGCTGACTGTATGTTGGGTGTTGACTCAACATTTAGCCTGCGTCAGGTGGATCGTGCATATAATGGATCAGGTCGAGATGCTAATGTAAGCTCAATGCGTCATGAAACCAAATAGCTGTTAATTAAATTTTCTCTTCCAAGCCTTTTCCATTAAGGAAGTCATGACAAGACTCCCAGCAGACAGGATTTATCTCATCTGGAATGTAGTCATGTCCACAGCTCTTAATTAGTGTCCTTACCCCAGCCCTTTTCCACATTAACTGCAACCTTCAACACGATGAAACCCTCAGTGAATCTATCCCTAGCTGTCGGAGGAGATAAAGACTCATATTTTACCCTTGCCATAAAACTTTAGGCAACAAAAAACTTGGATTAATGGCATCATAATGTTGTTAATGGAATTTGGCTTTCACCTTAGGTCAGTGCGTCCATTCTGGGAAGAATCTGATGTGCCCAGTGTCGAGTTAAAGAGGTTGAGGAGGGAGGCAGGGTAGTCTGGCTAGTGATAAGGCTTGCTGTGCTTTGTGGAATTACCTCAGCAGTTAGATATGGCTGCCAGGGGATTTAGAAACGGGGTCTCTGCCATGTGAGGGTAAAACACACAACCCTTCATTACATTGTATAACCTCAAATGGCAGAGACGGCCGTCTCCTGTGCAATATTTATTTTGCGGGTTGAATCGGAGTCTATGCTATTTCACAGGGCCTGTTAAAGTATTCGTAGTGAACACACATGTAGCATCCCTCCCCCCTCAGCGTTTAACTGTATTTGCTCGGCCGTAGCAGACTGTCCAGACGCTAATTCCTCTCTATCCTCTGACACCTTTCATATGCACAGTCGGTCACTGCTTAATTCAAACCTTAAAGGGAGTGGATCACGGTTTAGGCTGCCCGTAGCCTTTCCAAAAGTAGGTTGCCTTATATATAGCACCTTCTATTGACAGTGCCAGGTGTGTATTCATTTCATATCTTTGGTCGTGCCAGCCAAACATCAAAATGATTACTGATTGAAATAACATCAGTAAAAGTGAGCTTTATTTTCACATGTCAGGTCATTGTGTAGTCAAACAACTGACCTCTATTCCATTTCCCTATTCCAGTTCAGCTTTCAGTTGACCGATCAAATGTTAACAGCTCTCAGGACCAATCAGATAAAACCCCAGACAACCAATCAGAGTGACTCTGGCAGTAAAGCGGATGAAAAAAGGCACAGCAGGTATCTGCACTAAGAAGATGGTTTCTGTATTAGGCCAGACCCAGCTGCCTGGTTCCTAGAGATTAGCAAATCTAGCCCCAACCACCCCCCTCCCCTTAACCTCAGGCCTTTCCGTTCACATCTCTTCTAGTCTACATATTACATCCTCTGGCCTAATACAGATATCCCACATTCTAGTTTTCATTTGCCTTGTTTTCCTGTGTGTAATTGTGGTTTGATAAAGTGCATCCCTGAAAAAATAAGATGGCCTGTCTGTATCTCCTGCATGACTTGAGACATTCTGCGAACTTTAAAATTGGTTTAGTCATGACTCATCCCAGTAACAGTTGTCGGTGGTGAAGTAATGACATGCTTTCCAAGTTGAGAAATTAGCCATCAGGATGAATCAAACACGTCTGGCTTTTGGACTACTAACTGTTAGTATTATTGCTTCTGGAAGCTCATCCCAGATAAGTCTTTGAGTGTGTGTTGATTGCTTGCAACAATACAATTTATTTTAGCTATGTTCTTTCATGCTGTTTTGGGGATGTTATCTTAATACAGAAGACTCTGGGAAATATGGTGAAAATGTAAGGGTTGTTAACCCTTAGAGGTCCCAGGTGATTTTGGGGTCCCTGAGATGTTTGGACATGCTCTGATATTTGTGATTATTTC
>JAUMHQ010000085.1:7442462-7476195 GCA_032361165.1 Enteromius paludinosus
TAAGCTACATACCTTCTATGTACATATCAGAGAACAATTTAAAATATTCTCTCAATGCATTCTATGGCACCTTTAACCAAATTAGTTACATTATTATTTGTTATGTTTGAAATCTTGTAATACATTTTAACAGCAGTATTTAAGAAACAAACTATTAACGTTAACACATATTAATGCTGTAAAGAAAGATTGCTAGGTAATGTTAGATTATGCATTAACCCATGTCTATAAATCAGGTATTATTGTAAAGCGTCAACAAATCAATAAAGCAGATGTAATGCATTGTTTTTAATAGCGCTCTATGATTTTTATCAACGTCATACTTTATAAAACTATTTGAAAACATTTCCTGAAGCTGTAAAAGTAATGCTGTACAAATCGAAGAATTTCACATTTTATACCTTGTCTCCATTTTATAGTTCTCTCAGAGAAAACAACACAGGCCAGCATGTGAGCTGCCTTTCCTGTAAGTAATTTCATAAAATTGCTACTTTGATGAAGAAGGCTGCTGTCAATGTTTCTAGATGCCATTTTGGCAACAACTGTCAGCGCCTGAAGGCCGATCCAGAGACAATAGTCCATCTCACTCTGTGCACACAGCAACAGAATGTTCTTAGATGTCATGCCAGCAGAATTCTGGGTAATGCCACCACTTTACCCTGCGGGATGACCCCTTTAAAATGTCACTTTCTAACTTTTGTTCATAGAGAATACATCTAATTCAACCAAATAGACACCACATTAGAGCACTAAACACTAAAGTGCCTGCCATGGCAGAAATACCAGTAGCGGTTTTATAGGTTCCGAACGCTGTGGGGGGAAAACTGTTTAGTTTGATGCGGATTACGTTTAAGACTTTCAGCTGTTATTCTTTGCCTGTCCCAAAAACAAATGAGTTTCAATAACCCCTCCTCATCCTACCTCTGCTCTGGACCCTTACTGTTATACACCAAGGTTTGTCTCAGCTAGATGGTGCTGTTGACCAATATTCCTTGATAAAGTTCTTCTAGTTAAAAGTAAGCTATACAAAAAAAAATATATTCAGGTAATAAAATGAGGATTTCAGATTCCAAGCCTCTAAGTGCTGTTGGAATTTTTCTTCTGAAATTAGCATTTTTATCAGACTGCTATGTGTAGGTTCAGTACTTTCACACCAATGGCAATGAATAGGTTCTTTTCATTGCTATTAAAGCAAAATAACTGAACATAGGAGCCTTAGAAAAATTTTCATTTTAGAAGAACATTTTAGATGGTACTTCAAATACAGTATTCAAATTAAATTCAAATAGGCTCTAATTCGGATTAAAAGTAAAATTATATTAAGTTGCATTGTTACATTTTATCCTGTATTACAAGGAATAAGTTTAATATGAAAAAACACCTTCAAAATATGCCTTCAAAAGCATAAAAGTAACCATAGTGGGCCTATATATGTAATAAATGCCATGCATTCAGCTCAATTTGGACGCCTTTTTGTGAAATTACAAATATGGCATGTAACTTGAATCACATTTCTCTGTATTCGCAGACACATTTCACCTTCAGACTACATGGTTCACCTTCTCCAAACCTTCATCATCACCATCAAAATCTGATACGCCTAAGTGGAAACAGATGCAGTAATTTCATATAAAAACAGACAGGATAATAATACTAATGACATCATTCCCAGATCTGCTGTCGTTCTCTTTATTGAACAGACTGTAAATAGAAGAACACTGTGAACTGGTGAGTTCACTATAGTCGACTCTCTTAATGCAGCTTTGGGACCTTCGAGGCTTGTTCCCTCTAATGGCTTCTTTTATATTCAGTCACACCTGACTCATTGGAAATCAAAGTGTGGAGGCCCCTTCTAGTGACTCAAAACTAGCAGGAGAATCAACCTGGTGAAGGGGGCAGTCAAGTGACAGGGAATTTATGGGAGCACTTAGGCTTCTAGGAAAATAAGTAAGAAAGAGAGAGCGAGCAAAAGAGGCAAACGCTTGTCTATGAGTGCCTTATTAAAAAGGTGAGAAGTGAGTGTACTGTCTGGAAGGGGGAATAATTGTGCTCTTAAAAGGGACTTCAAAAGGCCAGTCGTGTCGGTGGAAAACCGTTAGCAACATGTGAAGGAAATGGCTCACGAGGGTCCGCCGCGCGATCGGCATGTGGTTGATCAAACCGTCTGAGGCGGAGGAATGGCAGACACCATATGTCCAACTGTCCTCTTGTCCATCTCTTAATGAAACCACATTTGTCTCCCTGCTGTTATATTCCGTGAAACGTGCCAATACGGCGCAATTATTGCTATAGCGATGATTATGACCTGCCGATAAATCACTCAATACGTTCGTTTGTCACGATTATGTGGCTAACCAGCAAACACAACTACCTTGTAAAACCATTTTCTCACTCTGTAAAATATCTGACGCATTTAATGCGGCAGATGTTTTATCGCGTTTTTTTTTTGGAACGTTACAAATCTGCGTCACTTGTTCGAAAGTTACAAAACCGCAAAGAAAATATACAGGTTGATTAATCAATTGGTATTTTCTTTTATCAAGAGCAGAGTTCACACATTGCTGTGGTAGGCTATATTTTTACTAGTTATTATTTTTTATGTACATGTAAGTTGGCATGTAAGACATGTAAGTCCCCCTGAAATTGCAGTTTAACCTGGTTGATAGGCTACTTTCACAGCAATTCTGATATTTCGCTTACATATACACATTTAGTTACAAGTTTAAACATTTAGTTTAGATAGGCCTACTCAGTGCAACCTAGTTTTAACCAGAATACCACACGGTGAATAGTTGTTAAATGTTTTCTGTTTAATCACTATGGATAATAATTACACTATAGAGGATAGTAATGTTTTGGGCTATTACCAGCCGTTTGTTCTTGATTTCAGGGTAATATACAGTTTCGTTATTACAGCAGAAAATGCTGCGAGGTCTGTTCTGCAGAGGCTGGCAAACAACCAAGCTTCCTTCCCTTGCTGGTTCTCCATTGCAGCGGGGGATTAGAAGTTTATTCATGGTATTATAAAATGGTGATGTAAATTCAGTGGCTTGCAAATGGTCCCTTGGAGGATCATGAAAGTAAAGAGACAAGTATCAGGGGTTTTACGAAAAAACCTCACTGGATTAAGCAGTGATATCAAACTGATGGTCTCCATTGAATTAAGTTCAACTACTCCAGATGTGGTTTATCACAGGACACTGAATACAGAAAAGCCTTAAAAGGGATAGTTCCCCCAAACGTGACAATTCTATCGATTCTGAGAACTCTGATGTTCTTTGACTTCAGTGACAACAAATACATTTTAAAAAATATATAATACATCAATAACAAGTACCCTATAATTAATTTCTCTTCATTAACTCCCTCTCAAGCTGTTTCAAATCTGTATAATTTTCATTCTTTTGTTAAAAGATATTTTGAAGAATGTTACTAACCTAACAGTTGACCGTAGACGCTGACTTCTATTTGAGTTTTTTCACACTGTGGTAGTCAGCGGCTGTTGTTGACTGTGATTAGAATGTTTTAAAAGAAACGAGGTGATTTCCCCTTAAAAACAGCACACCAAGCGCTGAAAGCGTTTTTGTTTCTAGTTATAAAATGTCTTGGAGGGTTAGTAACCCTCTAGAAATGCTTGCGTTCTTCAGTCAGATCTTCAGAGATTGATTACAAATTGTCACTTAGCACCTCATCATAGCCAAGTCTTATTACTCCAAAGGCTTTTTCTCTAGTGGCCAAGTCTGACTACTATTCAACAACATCTGAAGGCCTTTTATTTTTTATTAATTGAGCCCTTTCAGCTTTTGACTCCTTGACAGGGATCTGACAATGATTATAGAGAAAATGAATGGTTCTTTTTAGCATGCAAGTATTTCAGTATGTCATTTCTTTGCAGGCTCTGACACTTAATAGTAGACCAAAATAAGAATTTTATGGCTAATATAAAAAATTATTTATTTCAATTTATTTACTATAAATTTCAACAGCAACGTCACCAAACGATATGCCTTTGCTGTCTTGCCAAATGTCAATGGTAAATTTTGTCTTATTTTAGGATATTTATTTATTTATTTAGTAAGTCTAAGTTATAAGGCTGGATCCATCACTCCGCCCCAGACCCATGTGTTTCTCATGAGTGTGAATGAGTTATTTTGAATCTGGAATCTCAGTTTGCCTTGTCTTGCATTCCTTTTATCTCTCACTGGAGTGATCCAGATACCATCTGTACAAACTACTAATGCCACAAATGTACTTTTTTGATGGTAGTTTGGAAACTTTTTTATACAAGTCATCATTTTTTTATATTTCCATGTCGCCTTGAATTATTGTTTAACAAAACATTGAATTGTTAATTCTCATCCTCTTCCACACAGGTGCTGTGCTGCTGAGTGTTTATGAGCAGCCATTGATTTTTGTAGGAAATCCCACATCCTGCTTCCCATAGGACAAAGGTAAGAACCCCTGGTGTGTGTTCACCGGAGCTCACAATAGATAACACATGCTTTGCAATCCACAACCATTTATTCAAATACTGTAGAGGGACCACCGCTAATTTATTAAAAGTAATGTTTTTTTGGAGAAAAGGGCTGCATGTCTTTGAAAAGTGCAATATATTATATTCCCTGTTCGCATTTAGCATGTTATTAATAGTAATTTCATTGGCAGCGTCACCACTGATTTATAAATCCCTCTTTCTCCAATAAAAGTTTTAAATTGATTTATTTGGCATGCAATTTCTTACAAAAAGTCCTGTTTATTACCTGTTAGATAAGCCTCACAGTTACATTTGCAGGCTTTAAATGAATGCATTTAGGGTCAAGCAAAAAAAAAAAGAAGAAGTCTTAAATATCCAGTGCAATTAAATACAAGCAGATGATACCACACAGGAGAAATAAACAGAGGCAATTATCAGGTCCATTGGACCGTGCTCATAATTGAACATGTGAGACACCGCAAAAAACATTCTAACAACCCAGAACGTCTGAAATCTTGTGCAGCTGAGACCGCAAGCAGAAATGGATCTTGGATGTGATGTCTGTTGTAGAAACTCAAGAAGAAGAAAAGTCAAAGCAAGATGACTAATCTGTGGGCCCTGGATGTTTTTGTGCAAAGATAAATCAAGTGAAGCAATGTCAAGTCTCGTTAGTAAATGATGAATCAGGTCGAATATTTTGCAAATACGACCCGGAGCGGTTTCCTGGAAAATCTTGACATCATTTACACAGCTGCTCATGTAAACGGATCATCCTGAGCCTTTATTACACTTGAGAGCCCTGCGGTGGAGTTTCCTACAAGTGGTCAGGCTTCACCTTAGGATCCGTCAGGGAGGTGAAGACCTCCCACTGGCGTCTGGGTAGAAATGGACCAAAGATAGACAGGACTAAATGTAAGATGATGTTTTAATGACATTTCCTAACGCTTTTAGCTCCTTCGTGTGTTTTTCTCATTAAAATTTAGACAAAGCTCAGCATTAGACATCTTCAGTTCCACTGTGAGGTTTGTCCATTAGGTCTATTTGCTTAAGTCTAGAGGTGTCTAGCAACGTATTTGAGCTTAGAGCTCATCTATGACTTCTACCTAAACCTGACAACATATCTCTCTCCGAAAACCGATACTGATGACTCTTCTCACCCTTCCTGCATATTTCACACTCTTCCGTTCCACAGCATTACAGTCTCATGATCTTGACCGACTCACACCAAAGCCACTGTAAGCTTCAGACATTCAGATACAGTCTTGAGGAAGTTTCCTGCAGTAAACTGTTGTGGATGACACTGGGTGCCATTGACGGTTCATTGGAGGTTATGGGAGGTGAGATAAGCTGAAGGGAAGAATACAAACCGAACACTTCAAAGCACCACGTGCCCTCTGTGTCATTGTAAATGGGTATACGGCCAAACTACCGGGGGGAAGAAGATAATGCTTCAAAAGAATTTGAACGCTGAAGATAAAGATCTCATCAGTGCCTAATAAATAACCTTCTTTGGTGTCTGCTCACAATAAGATGTCATGGATGCAGCTTTTAAGCATTAAAACAAGAAAAGGAAATCACAGATTACATGGTTCAGATATCAAATAGCTTTATTTATTTTTATATTTATTGAGCTGATTTCATTCATTTTTCAAAATTAAGCAGTGCATATATCGTAAAAAAGATGTTACCCTTTTCTGTCAGCATGAAAAATTAAATATATATATACAGAGAGAGCATTATATTAAGTTACTTTTATTATTCACATGTATAATGTGTTAATGTTTGTAATTTACAGAAAGATTGTTCCTATTTCAAACAAATAAATATATTTCTGATGGGTAGTTTATTAATGTCAATTGTTTAATTGTTAATTGTTTATTAGTCATAGGGCAAGTAAAGGTTAGATTAACTTCAAGTCACCATGTTGCCGTCTTTTACCATTAGTTTGTTTTCTTTTATTTATGGCAGCTAGGTTATCATTATATCAGTCTATTAGGGATCAATATATTCTATTCTACTCTATTCTATTTTTTAATTGTTACATTCTGGCAGCAAAAAAGAAAAAATAATTTTAAAGTACAGAGCTTCACAGAGCTGGCTGACAGGTGATATATAATAAGATCCACTGTTGTTATTTATTGCAGTGTTCTGTCTCACAGGCTGTGCTCAGTTAATGTTTTTTTGACAACACTTCCAGAATGATGAAACCCAACCTCTACGGCTCTGAAATATTCATGGCGATGCTCAACGTCTTTCCGCTCTGTAAGTATGCCATTCTTTTTTTCTAAATGACAGTAATCTTTGTTCTTCACTTTAAGTGGTATTGAGGTTTGCTGGTTTCTTGTTTGTGTATCTCGCTGCACTCAAATGTCTAACCTCACTTTTATAGGGACAATTTGTTGCATGCTTGTTGTGTGAGAAATAAAAACAACAAAAAAAATATTTTAATATATTTTAAATGAAAGCAAATGGTTAGATTTATCATATTACTATTTTGCACATTAGGAATAGCTCACCCCCCGAAATTGGGATTCTGTCATTATTTATTCACCATAATGTTTTGCCAGAGGAACAGTTTGAAATTTAAGTCATTCACTGAAAAAGAGAGGAAGTCATTTTTGGAACGTCATGATGGTGATGACAGATCTTTGGGTGAAATATCCCTTTAATATTTGCTCCTGAGTTTATTTTAACCATTTCAGGCACCTTGATGTACAAGCAAATGGAATACGATTTTAAAAAATGATATTTTAAGCCATTTAAACAAAGAAAGAAAGACATTTTTTTGTAATTGAGTCATATAGTAATTATAATTTTATAGTAATTGAGTAACAGTACATTTGTGGTCCACTGTTATTTATATATTATAATGTCTATTCATATTTTGAATAAGCCTTAAATTTTGTTTCTATTTTATTTTAAGTTTTAGTCATTTTATGTGCTGGTCATTTTTATTCTTTATATATATATATATATATATATATATATTATATGATATTATATTTACAATACATTTGTGGTCCACTGTTATTTATATATTATTTTCTATTCATATTTTAAATTAGCTTTCAATTTTAATTTAATTTAATTTATTTTAAGTTTCAGTCATTTTATGTGCTTGCCATTTTTATTCATTTTTGTTTCTTTTTTTATGTTTATCAGCATGTCTGTTTTCATCTTAATTAATGTTAATTTTAACAACCAAAGAGCTGTGAATAAACAATGAACAACTGCATTTTTATAAAAATAAATAAAAATGACTAAACCTATACATTGCTCGTTGTAGGTACCTGTTAGCTAATAACTAACGCTAACAAATGAGACTTTATTGTAAAGTGTTCCCAACGATAACGCCGGTGTGGTCTCCCACCAGTGAATCTGTGTGGATTTATCAACATGATGAGCACAGGTCACAGGAGCCATAAACCCTCAGCAGTGACAGAACAATTGCACGGCAAGGAGGTGGAGGTCAGGATAGGGAGTCGCAGATGCACAGAGCGATGGAAATCTAGCTATCTCCTGATGCTCTCATGAAGTTCTCACAGTCGGTGGTTCATTAAATTTGTGCATACGAGTGGCTGAATGCGCTGAAGGCTCTTCTTTGACAGTACCAGGCAGAGAATGTCAACACTGGGGCGGGATGAGATTGAGGGAGCCTCTCTAGAGTAATGTTCACAGCGCTCAGGGAGTAAAGGGCTGTCTGGATGAGTAACAATCCTGTCTGTCTGAGACAGTCCAACAGCCCCTCTATCAACAGCCAGAATGCTGTTTTCCTCCAGAAATAGGGGTCTGTGCTTCACGAATTCTGTGAAGGTGAAAGCAGCTGGCACTCTCGCCATTTATAGGTATGAAAGCAGCTCTGCTTGTGGTTATGATTACGGAGTCTTACTAGTGTGTTGTAATAGTATGTCATAACATCAGACCGTCTCTGCTTCAGCGTCAGCTCTTTCCCAAGGCTTTAGATCATGCACTCCAAGTGGGTTAACATTTATTGTCTATAAAATATGAGTTATTCTCATCCGGAAAAGGCCACTGTTTCATTTATTAGCTCAGTGTGTAAAGCACATGTAATAGTTGTATTTATGAATGATGCATTAAATTTAGCAAAAATTACAGTAAAAGTGTATACACTGAGGTTCTTCTCAGCAATACCATAGAAGAACCATTTTTGGTTCCATGAAGCATTCAGTTAAAGGTTCTATACAGAAGCATCACTTTTTACCTTTTTATAATTTGAAGAACTTTCTTTCACCAAAAAAGTTCTTTATTTTTAGGAGTGTGCATATCGCAAATGTTGTATTTACAATAAGAGAATCCTGAAAGTTGAATACCTTTATTTTTTGGGGGGCACTTAATGAACAAATGAAAATCATTTCTAAGGGACCATCTGACACTAAAGACTGGAGTAATGATGCAAAATATGTAGCATTTCCACATTTCCATTACAGGGATGCATTACATTTTAAAATATCTAACAATAGAAAACAGTTATTTTATATATTTAATATATTATTAATAAAATAGGATAGACAGGATTTTTGCCATAAGACAATTCTTGGTGTTTTTAAAAAATCTTTATATCATCTTTTTTAAAGTCAGTAATATCTCACACTCACATTTTTTTTTTCACAAATATTTGAAATCAATATTTTGAATTTAAAAGACAGATACATCACACAATATTATTTTCCTATAATGCTGCATATATCCTCTAGAATGGGCTGCTAATGGGTTGAAGGTGCGATCGGAATGGAAATGAATGATTTGAACTATTGGTAAAATTGCAGACCATGAATGTTTGTTATGTTTTTATTATTCCAGATAAAACCATATCTTCTGAATGCACTGTAGAAGAAACACAAGAGGCATGAGAGGAAGCCAGCACAATATGTTGAAACTAATGGTGCGATGCCTGCAGACATGCCTAAAATGATTACTTCTACGGACAGGACTGACGTGTAATTCATTACAGGGACAGTTCAAACAAAAATGACAACTCATCCTAATTTTCTGTCTAGAAATTGGAAATGTTATAAAGCTGGTAGCACTTTTCCCTTCAGTTCCAATTCATTGAATTTGTCCTTTTGTTTTCACCATCTTTGTGTTTTTATATCTTTAACTTTATTATAGCTGTGAATCTGAAATCTGTGTGTAAGAGTTGGGCTGTACGCGTCATGTGGTGTTGGAAGCGTGCATGCGCTTGGTGAGAATCATAAAACTTTACAGCTGCTTTCATCTTCCTTCACATTCTTTAAGAGTCAGGCACGCTTTGATTCTGGTGACCAGTAGAGGCTCATTTGAGACCGTACTACCTGGATGAGAACGTATGACTAAGACGGACCAAACCAAGACATGAGCAAACAGGTTAATTACAGTTCATTAGCAGAATAGTGAGTGTGTTTGTCAAGCATCTTGTCTCTCAGTTAAGAGGAAGTTTTGGGTGAGAACACCCCAGGAGACCTTCTGACTCAAGCTTTATTACAATCACTCATCTTTTTCAATGAAATCAGATGTTCTCGACTCATAATTTACCTCACGAGGAACTTGTCAGTTTAATGAAGAATTAATAAGGAAGTTATCAACTTTATGACTTGGTCTTTTATTGTTTTTGGTGGTTTAGCAGGATCAACCCCTTCCCACATTAGGAACTTGCTTTAGTAATTAACACGTGTTGATGCCTTCTTATGCTCATTAGTTTCATGCAAGCGTCTCTCAGCTTTAGTCCTGTGTGGCTCGTGTCTGTAGGTTTATTCCATAGAGCAGTGACATGTGGCATACGTATGACCATCAAAGGATATTTGCGCCATATGAGAACTTGTCCTTTTCTTATCTCGCTCATCACTAGAAGATATATTTAGTGGATGATATGAGTGGTATATGGTCTAAATCAGTATCAAAATATAGCTGCAAGCCACGATCACTGAGTTCCAAGCAGATTGTGAAAATGAAGCTATATTTGAATGCTGTTTCGATGGTAAATTACATTTTCCTTTATTATAGCTGCACAGGATTTTTATACTATATTATATAGCACAGATTTGATGAACAGGTGGAGTTTGAAAAATGATGTTGTCTAAAAAAGAAAGTAAAAAGAAAACCCTGTTACTTGGTATCTGAGATCTAAGGGACAGAAACTTTAATAGCAGCATATGAAACTGTGGCCACTTCTTAAAATTTCATATCCAAATTTCAAGGGTTGTTGTAGCCTAGTTAACTAAATCTAAGAATATTTTCGAAACTTTAAAAAACATTTATTCAAAAAAAACCTCTCAAAGCAAAAATTTTTTCATATTTATATTCAGTTTAACTTAATGTACTAAAATAATTTAAATAAAAATAATAAAAACTCAAGATAAAAATACACAGCAAAATTAACTTTAAAAAAAGAAAAAAATATATATAATTTTAGTTTAGTTTTATATGTGCTTTTAAATAGTTTCTAAATATTTCTATTTAACTTTAATGGGTGATTTTATTTCAGTTTAAGTATTAATAAAGTACTGTAAACATTTAGAATTTTTTTAATGCCTAGTTTTTAAAGTGTTCTAATATATATTTATGTATTTTTTTTTTCACCTTCATTTCTATTAGAATATTATTTAATATATTTTGTGTGGTGTGCGCTGTGACATAATTGTCCCTTTAAAAATAAATAAATTACTGTTAAAGTTTTATTTAACGGTAACAGCACTGGCAACATGCACTGAAGCAGTGTAAGCACACTGTCACCTGGCCTCAGCATTTAAGAGTAACTGAAAAAGAATGCCGTTGTAATGGAAGATGCAGAGTATTGTATTTCAGCAGCCGGAGGGTAAACTGGACACACGTTTTCCCTCTCTTGTGCTCTCTGCATGATTACAATGTTCTAAAGCATCTATCCTTTTGCCTCAATGGGCACAGAATCTGTTGAGGGACATGTAGTCACTGCAGTGTGGTTGCTGAACTCCAGTGAGTTCAAACTGGAGCAACAGATGGAAGGCACTCGTTGATATATTAAGGGGGAACAGAGTGTATATGCACTTCAATACTGGACAGGAGATGTTTGTAGGACATGTCTGGTATGAAAACAGTGGAATGTCTGATATTTCGTATGTGGTTTCATCAGGTGTTTTTGGAGCTAGACATTCAAGCGATCAGTGTTTTTGGGTCAAGCCGTGTTATGGCAACTATTACTGCAAAATATGTGCATTTGGTAACTTTAAAGTGCGTTCAAGCTAGACGTGTTGTTCCCTGGGAATGGAACCCATTGCTATTTCCAGTGCATTTATTTAGTGATTAGGAGCTGAAAATCGATGGTTTGATTATTATACAGCGAGTAACTTTATTATGATGTTTGTTGAAGTGGATTAATCAAAGCTGCAGGGAATTATTTGTTTTAGGGAAAAGAAAGAACCCTCACCCTCATTAAACTCCTCTGTATACATTGTTTATATTTTTGACATTTACAGATAGTTAGAATAACAAGCAGAACAGAAACGAGAAGCGCAGTGCGAACTTTATTACATTCAAGCTTCAACTGCTTTATTTTCTTAGACGACTCACACCATGACGTAAAAGCAAACTGACCAACAGTGTCTCCTGCAGCTGCTCTGGTCTCTGTTAATGAGAGTGTTTATCAGGGACTACATATGGATAGCATTGACTCCAGTTTCTTCAATCTGTCATTGTGGAGCAGTGCTTACTGATGCACTCCACTAATAGAGCTAGTGTTTTGATCAATCTTAGTTTTAAAATGTATAAATTATTTTTATTATGGATGTATTAATAATGATAATAATAATAATAATAATAATGTCAAATATAAAATACATATTTAATATGGATTATATAACACAAATATAACATAAATTATAAGCATATTAATTATGAATACTATTGCTATTATTTTTAATCACAATTACAAAACATTATTATTATTATTGCATGTATTATTTCATTTTGTATTTAATGAATAGTAACAATAACAATGCAATATATATATATATATTAATAAAAATGTTAAGAATTACAAATGCAATTCAAATATTGTATGTTAATATATATATATATTAAATACAATATATATTAAATATATGTTTGTATATAATCAATTATCATTTTGTTAATTATGAATAACAAAAACAAAACGTTTCATAATAATATCACCATCATTTAATGTTCTTTATTTATTTTACATACCACTTTTATTAATAATATAATGAATACATTTTTGAAAAATGGGATATTGGATTAGGGTTAAGAGGTTATGCAATTGCTTAATATTTAATATAAATATTTAGCTATGACTTAGTTTTACTGTTTGGAAAATTTGGAATGTGGAAAATGTTTTTATATTATTTAATAATAATAATAAATAAATAATAAATAAATACATTTTATATATTATTATAATGAAAATGTGGCTGTTTTTAAAATGTACATATATATATATGTTTATATGTGTGTGTGTGTGTGTATAGGCTATATAATCATTATTCCTATGTATTTTTAACAATCGATTCATGAAGTTTGTATGTGTGTGCGTGTGTTTGGTTCAGTACAAAGGTAAGAACATATGTTTCTGTCTGTAGTAATGCTCAGTAACCTGAGGCAGTCATTGATAGAGTGATCCTGCACACACTGACACCAGTTCAAGTGTGACATTCAACCTCCACCTCCTGCTTGGGGAGGGCAAAGGTACTTCTGGTGTCATCCCGTCGATTAGCCGCCCGTGTCATTACTTGGCTCTACTTTTTGTGACCTCTGGATGACTGTGGCTTGCTCACCCTCCTCCGACAACAGTATTTCAGAAACATCAGTCATACATGCTAGAAGCAAAAACCCCTTCGAAAGACTTTAAAAAGAAGATAAAGAATCTAAATTCACTTACACTCTTTTGAGTTTATCAGTCTCAGTCGGATTTGCTTTGTTCTAAAGGGCCTGGGAATATTTTGGTCTGTAGTCTCCTCCTACTTAAAGCCACCTGGGCCTCATTTCCTCACTTCCTCTCCATACACTTCATATCTTTCACTGAGAGTTAAAACACCTGATAAAACGTCCTACTGACACCTGAGGCCAACCGAAAGATTAATTTCTGAACGAAAACCCCTGAGGGGTTTATGAGAATATACAGGTACAACTCGTTACTTCAAGAAAGATGATTATTTGCACTATACTGTATGTACATTTATTTGAAATTAGATGTTTTTATGACCCTACTTTTTTCCCTCACCGTACTGTAGCATATTCTTAAACATTGCATTGTCCAGACCAGCGCCAAGGACCTTACACCCGTGAGCTGCCGCTAGAGCGATTCAGGTAGATTGTGTTATCATTTATTCATCCCGCTTCGCTTTCCCTGAAACTGGAACTAATCTAACCAATGCATTATTTACCATTAGTGAACACTTACCTAATGCATATTTCAACACCAGGCAGCTGGAGTCTTTGTCTTGGAGGTGCTGATCACTTAGTGCTATTGAATGAGCTTGGCGATTGTGGCAGGTCGCAGGTTCAAATGCCCAGAGGTCAATGTCACAATGACATTTAAGGATCTTGATCTGTCATGTTAAAGTCCTTGCAGAAACTTTTAACCCTCACTGATTCCGAAAAGTGTCTAATCAAATGCATTGTGTTCATAAAATCACTACTTTAGTCAAATATGAAGTTGCTGTGCATTCAGTAGCGAAGCACATACAAAAAAAAAAGCAGAAAAATGTCCTGAAATAAGGGGAAATTACTCTCACATTGAAGGCTGTCAGAGGTGTTAAACGCTTCCCATTGTGTTGCCGTTACTTGTAGCAGATGTGAATTGCACAGACTTTTTGTAGCGCATGCTATTTAGTATACCAAATTGCCTTATTGGTAGCAAGCTTAGGGGCCCAATGCCATTCCTGCATAAAAATGCAGGAGCTGTATTGGAGTTTCCTCTTAAATATTGTGGTTGGCTTGTAAATTAATCATTAAGAAAATCTTGGATTAAATGAGAGCAAGATAAATGTGGGCTTTGAAACTGGCCAGTATATTTACCCATATTTAGCTTTCAACATAGAACTTAGGAACAAACAGTCCTTTGGAAGTTCTCTGCCTGAAACCCTCCCTTTTAGCTTGCACAGGGACACACCTGATAGAGAGAGAGAGAGAGCCCAGGCAAAGGTCCTTGCTGCAAGAAAGGTAGAATTTCACCCCCTTTGAAGTAACAGAGAAGGATTCAGGCCCCTCATTAGCCAGATAGAATCTACACTCAGACATGTAAGTTAGCGATTCAAATCTATTGGGACAGATTGAATTCCGTTAAATAGTGCTGTTTTTTAGTTTTCTCAGGCTCTCTTGGCTATCTCTTATGAGGCAGCAAACAATGAGAAACACTGCAGGACATTCAGTGGCAGAGCCTGGCTGGGAAAAATCCTCTGGCTGTCTCATATTCGCTCCTTTCACAAATCCCTCCATAGATAGGTTATCTCCGTGAATGGCAGTCTGTAGCCCCAGAGTCTCTGCTTTAATATGATAATGATTATTTGAGAGGACAGAAAAGGAAAACTTGGTCAGCAGATTTTTATTGACACTTAAAATCTAAATATAATCCACGAATCAAATAAAAATTCATACGACATGCCAGTTTTTATGGAAACACTTTGGAACTGTACTTGCAGTTGTTGTTCTACCTTGCTGTGAATTTTCTAGGATTTATCCAAAAGTGTTGCATGTGTATAATGTGTGTTTTCTTGCTTTTATTTTTGTTAATTGTACTTTTGCATGTAAAAAAAATTTAATAATAAATTAAAAAATTAACTCTTAAATGGTTTCAGGAGTAGGAGAAGCACAGCCAAACATTTTTATTTAATAACATTTATTTATTCATTCTTATTATTAATTATAAATGTCTTAATATGTAGTGTATCCCATGAGATGCATAACTGTAAAAATAAAAATAATCACAGTATTTGAAAGAAAAAAAAATGAAAACAAATTTGGTGTATTAGGAAATAGGAAAATAATGCAAATACTGATGATGAAAATAATATGGATAATATCATAGGGAATACATACTTGTCAAATTTAAAATGACAGTAATGTTTTGAAGTAAAATAAACATAAAAACATTATTTAGTGTATTAGAAAATTGCAAATAATGCAAATACTGATAATAATATTTGAGGAACTACGTTCAGTAATAGTAAGACGAAGATTAATGCAATATTATGAAGTTAAACAAACATAAAAACATTATTTGGTGTATTAGAAAATAGCAAATGATGATGGTAAAATCCCAGGAAATACATTAATTATAAAATATGAAAATAAAAAATGTTTGAAGAAAAAAAAAAAGAAAATGATTTGGTGTATTAGAAAATAGAAAACAATGCTGATACTAATTTTGAGATATATTTTAAAGGCATTCATGTCTTTTAAAAGGTTAATTAGCAAGTATTAGAACCTACATTTATCAAAAACAATACAGTTAACGTATAAACCCTGTAAACTTTTATCATCTATCAGTTGTTCTAGGGTGGTCCCACATTCACTAGAAACCAGAAGAACACTGAGTTCCTCTTTAAAAATCAATTAAGTGTGTTGTAATAATCAGAGTTCCCAGAGATCCCATTCTCCTGATTGGTTCCTTGTCCCTAGTGTTGGCAGGAAATGTCTGACAGAGGAAGTGTGTGATAAGACCAAGGTGTTTGCAGGGAGACGTGAGATTAAGTGCTGAACCAACATTTCTAAAGACCGCGGGCACCGTGTTAGACCAGCACTAGGTAGACAGAGCTCATGAGGGTTATGGGAAGAGGAAAGACACCTTAGATTGAAAACAGCCATTCATCTTCAAACATGAGCTTTTGAGAGGATTAGTCTAGGTTTTCGGGTTTTCTCCTGTTGTTAAAGTTTGTCTCACTAGAGGGAACCAGTGCCAGTGAAGTTTTGTTTCAACCCCAGACACAGCATCCCACATCTTTTTCACAATGATGAAAATGTCAGAAACAGTACTTTGAACTTGTGTGCTGTAGAAAATAACGACGATGATTTGCCAAGCAATGCTTTGTGCTAAACAATACGAAGTACTAAGTAAACTATAAACAAAATTGGCAAAGGTTTAATTGTTTTTTCTGGGTGCATTGGACATGGTTGTTAACAAAACGTCCTAAACTTCTTGACATTATATTGTCATTTCATAAACGCATTCAAATGCCAGGAGCACAGTTTAGTTGCACTAACACATGTTTCTTTTCCCTCTTTTTTTTTTTCTTTTTGCAGCCCTTCCCCCCCTCCCGTAATGAGTAAACGTCTCCCCCGGTTAGTGGTCGACTTCCTCACTTCGGTCATGATATAGTTACGCAAGGTGACCAGAGAATTTCAATAAATAAACTTTTTCCTTCCTCACATTATTCACAT
The DNA here is from genome assembly GCA_032361165.1 of Enteromius paludinosus. Classification (NCBI taxonomy): domain Eukaryota; kingdom Metazoa; phylum Chordata; class Actinopteri; order Cypriniformes; family Cyprinidae; genus Enteromius; species Enteromius paludinosus. The sequence goes on from JAUMHQ010000085.1 coordinate 7,459,306, forward strand.
TAATGTGCTTCTCACACCTTGTTTAAAATACTAACTGACTTGGCTTTCGGCTGCGCTACAGGAAGGAATTTAGGACTGAAGATGTGCCCAAATATGATATGAATGATATTTACTTGGCTGAAGTTGAATCTGGCTCTGAAAAACAGAGGGATGTCGAACAAGAGGAGAAAAGCGGAGATACGGATTCTGTTGGACAATATGAAAAGGAAATTAAACAACACACGAACCAGTCTCAAAATAAAGATTGTTTTCAGGGTGAGCTCTATCCCACGACAGCACTGATGCCTCTTTTCGTTGTCGTAAATGCCCATTAAATGTAGTTTAATGGCTGTAAGACTTTATTAGGCTGCTGTAAACTGATTCCGAATGTGTATTGAATGTACAAACAGTTCAGGTACATCTGAGTCTTGTTGTTCCTACAGTAGGACAAAAGACTGATGAGGACGGCGGTAAATGAGGGGAAAAGCGGCAATCAGCTCCAGGTGTCTCTGATAAGGCTCACATGCCATGGGAGGGCTGCAGCAGTTAGCCGTAAGAGACCTGTATGGGCCGACGCATGGGGCTCCCAGCCCAGATGGGAGGGAACGGGGTGGGAGGGGCAGTGAGAGAGAGGGAGACACTGAGAGTGGGTGAGGCAATTGGGAGAAACGGAGTGAAACAGATAGGAGAGGGGCGAGGAAAAATGCCCCTCGTCGCCTCTCATTCTGACGCACACATGCAAGCAAAACATGCACGCGCACATGCGGATCTTCAAAGCCGACTGCTTTTCATAGTCTCCCTATTAGCTAAAGAGATTACATCTGGGGCCCTGAACCAAATAAATAAGGTGAGAGGAGTGTCAGAGCTCAGTCTGCTCCACCTCAGGATCCTCTCAGCACTTCAGTGGTGAGCAGAAAGGAAACCCACTCTTAATCAGAGGGACACTGAGAGAGCTGGACACAGCAGGGATTACAGTTTTTCTTCCTACTGTGGATTCCTCTCGCTTCATCGAGATCAGATTCGCTGGCCTGTTGCATTCGTGTCGTTTTGCTATTCTTCTCCAGAACATTTTCCTGTCCTCGTTTTCCCCCTCGTCCCAACAGAGCAGGGGTTCTTGACTGGATTGTACGTGGGAGAGAGCAGGAGGAGGTGAAGCAGTTCCCCGCTGAGGTGTTTTGAGTTATGGATGTTGACACATTCCTTCTGGACACGAGGAGAACCGGATCCAATCTGAGCAGCGCAAGCAGACGCTACCGCTTCACTGGGCTTCATCTCCTGGTATCACCCTTTCTCCCGGCCAGCTCTTCAGCATGTACCTTTCTGTGAGGCTCTTCCCAGTCTTCCGAGCTCCAGGACAATGTGCAAATGGAAAGTGACTAAGGGTGCCTCAGCCTGGTTCCGTCTGTCCTGTCTTTCCCTGCCGCTGCTGCTCCTGCTCCTGTGCTTGGCTCTGCCTGTGGCCTGCCATGACACCCACAGGGCTGTACGTGCCCCGAGGGGCGCCAACTCCTCATCGTCTGCCGTGGTGGGGCGGCATGTGCGCAGCTACAACCACCTCACGGGGGACGTGCGCAAGAGGAAACTCTTCTCCTACCAGAAGTTCTTTCTCAGGATCGATAAGAACGGAAAAGTCAACGGCACCAAAAGCAAGGACGATCCATACAGTGAGTAACGCCCGTTTTTTTCCTCCTCTTTCCTTTCACATGTGGGTCCCATAGAAGAAATGGCACTGCTTATTTCCTGCCTCCTTTGATTTCACAGTCAAACGTCCAGCAGATAATATAAACCTTACCTGATGTTGGTGGGCGCGAGCTGCTGTGTGTGGAGTTTGCACGCGTTGCTCTAAAGAGGTAGTCAGCTCTAATGTTGGAGTGCAGATTTATTTGGAGCAGGTTTCCTGGAACCAATCTGAAATTACCAGGGGAGCCTTTTCTTTTCGTAAAATGCACAGACCATTGGAAGTTACTCCCGAACATCACACAGCCCATCACTTATCTTTATTACTGCTGCCGTAACTCCCTTGTCAAATGCCTTACTTTTAAGATTTGTATTAATTTCAAGCACATGCCAGGTGGTTCTTTTTTCTGTTCTCGTGTTCATTTTACGAATAATCAGAAGAATTTTCATTTTACAGTTCGCGGCATGTCCAGACACCCGGCAGGGACCTCAAAGCACCTGGCCACCACACTCCCAATTCTCCCTCTGCACTTTTTCGTTAGTAGATTGCGCACACATTGCCGCTAATAAAAAAGGCTTTGACATATGGGTCCCATGTGCATGCTGCTCGGCTTTTTTAGACTAGGGTGTACTGGAACTCCGCAAGACATGGCTGTGGGTATTTCAATTAGCCGAACTGCCTCTTAAATGTGTTGCACAGAAAGTCTCTTAATAAATCCAAGACTTGAAGAGTTCTGGAAGGCTTTCAACTACCATCAAAGAGTTTGTCCAGAAAGCTGGACACCAGTGTTGTAGACGTTAGATGTTAACAGTTACATTTATTAATGCATGTTTGGAAACAAATAGATACATTTCAAAATTAAAACATATACATATCGCATGCCATGTTTTTGTCCCAGTTGTCCATATGCCAGTGAACTCTGTGCATGTTAAAAGATTCCCGCCACTTGCTTACCACATGTAAAAAATTGCACTGTCCTTGTTAGCTCCCACAATGACCCTTAGGCATGAAGCACACTGGTAATAATGTTCCGGCCAGATGCACTGAGTTTCAGCGGGGATTCACTTTTTGTTTCAGTGCTGATGTATCTGAAGTGTGGATATGGCCTGGAATGTCTGCGGGAGGCATAGCAAAGGGGAACCACTTGTTGGTGAACGGATCGTTTCTCCAAAACAGATTGGACCTCTGCCATCCCTCCGCTTTCCCTGCGCTTTTTTGCGGGTGCTATAATTCGAAGGGCCTCTGGTGCCCACAAGGTAGCAGCAGTGCTCCCTGCGTCCCTCGCTGCGGCACGGTGAAAAGTTAGACGTTTACGACAAGCACGTTTGCTTGATTTATTCTGTAATCAGAGACCATTGTTGTTGCCGCAAATGCCCGTAAAAAGGGCAGAAATGAGTGGCTTGCTATGTTATGTATCATCATGTACTTGAAACATCAAAACATCCTCAAATGATTTTACTCCACTTGGAGCCACTGGCATTTTAAAAGGAACCAGTCCCTTTGCGGTATAATATTTCTCTCGAGTTAACAAAAAGAATATTCCCATGAACGGCATGGCGTGTACTGTATATAGACTGACGTCATGTCGACAATTATCTTTGTGTTTGAAGGCACAGAGTTTGAATAGAGCTGAATTTAGAATCTGAATCTGAGCTGTCAAACTCAATTATATTAAATATTTATTTTAACTTCCACGTTTAATGTATATGAAAAGCACATTTGCATTATGTTCAAATTCACAGTCTAATGAACTCAAGGTCAGTAGTTTTGAAAGAGTTACAGAATATACTTGTGGAAAAGTGCAAAGCAGAAGACATTACACATTCGATTTTAATGAGACATTAATGTTGCCTATTTACCAGCAAGGCACACATAAAATGTCACATCTTGATGCACAATTTACATTTACACCCCCGTAAACACTTGCAGTAAATCAAAAGCCCGTATTTTATGAGTGGGCCAATATTTGTTTTGCATATTTGATGTGGAAAAATATTTGCAGAGAGCCTAAGTATGATAGATTGTTACATTTCCCAGATTCAAACTCCCAGTCAGAGAGTCTCTTTGTCCATGTTTGAGTTCTCAAGTCCAGCCTTCTTTAGTTTTCAAGTCCACAAAAGACCTGTCTATGTGCAGCTTGAAATCCTATCCCACCCATATTGTTTGATTTCCATTCAGAATCCATCAGCTCAGTATCACTTTTGTCACATTGTGTCTCCCCCAAGACATTTTTGGAAACGGCACCCCGTGCTGGAACTCTGAGCTGTCCTCGGTGTATTGAGTGAGCCTAACAACAAGCTCACTGTGATGCGAAAGCTCTCACACGGACTGGCCTGAGTTTAATCTTTCTTTTCCTGTTTTGATCTTGTTTGCCTGCTCTTTCTCCTGCGCAATTGTTTTTGTGTATATCACACGGCGCTGATGAAAATGTCAGTATCGGCAACACGAGCGCAAAGACCTCTGGTGCTGGCATGGCCAGAGGAAATTGTTAATGAGGATCATTAGTCTTTGACAGCTTTGATTGAGAGGATTTGTCCGATCAGAGTTCAACTACTGGTTGAATTGTAAGGTCTAAAGTGCAGGGGTCTTTCCAATCTTCGTGTCAGCTCTTGGGCAGCAGATGAAACAAGGGTCAGGCCAGCGGTCATTATACGTCTCTCACTCCATTTGGGGTCAGTTTAATCTAATAGGGCTCAATTAAGAATACAGATTGTTGCTGGTCAAATGAGGCGTTTCCAGGCCAAACTCCTTTAGCTTTGGTCAGAGTGGCACACTTGAAGGCTGTTTTTCTTCATGAGAGAATATAAATTACTCAGGTGTTGAGTTTCTTTGTATGCGTTAGGCTGAACCTTATCAGCTATACAGCAAACAAACCCTTGCTTTTGTTTGCTGAACGAATGTTAATGTTCATAACTTGTCTTTCCTCTTGTGTTCCATCAGCTTCTGTCGGTTTACCTTTTATAAAAGTTGTTTTGCCATTTTAATGAGAATGAAAGATAAATAAGCTTATTCTGTCAAGTGTTTCTCAGAAACTAGCGGAGACAGCCTGCTGGGCAGCGTTGCTCTGCATTGCTGTTATGACTTTACAGGGCCTGGTGTGACATTAAATCTTTCATCAGAAAAATAACATGATAACTGCAAGCAGCTCTCAGCGTGTCTGCTGAGACAAAATGGAAAACAATCAACTGATGCTAGTTAGTAGGGCATGATTATGCCAAAACGTCCCTAGTATTTAAAAATGCCATTAAAAATAAACGTGCATTAAATCAATTATGTGGGACTTCTGCATACAAGCTGAGCAAATGTATTATAATATAATTTCAATATAATCTAAATTCTAAAACAAACAAACAAAAAGCCCTGCATAAGTAAGCAATGCATACTTGACACTTTTTGACACATGTTGACATTAATTGTGCAGTCTTACTAGTTAGTAATAATTTATCATCTATATGAGTGCATGTCCATCATAACATCAGATTATTTAGTTATTATCAGCTTAAATGTAGTTGTAAAATGACTCACTGGTGTGAATGAACATGTGCAATGTGTGAATTTAAATGACATGTTGCCGGTTCTGGCCACATGGATGGCCCTCTTCAGAAGTCTGTGCATGTGTGCTTTCTGTGGTTACGGTGCCCGTTTATAGCTCCCGTGGGAAATCCCAACCACACAAGTAATAAAAATGACTTATGAGGATTGAGATGATGTGCAAAAGGTTAGTGTCAGTGTTTCATTCTCTATGACCTTGACATCCTCATAGACTTTCTCCTTTCTGATTCATAAATAACAGAGCTGGTTTTTACAAGACATTTTAAAGATCACCACAAGATACATAGCCCTCAAAAATGCAACATGATGATAGATTTGACATATTTACTTATAAGCTGTTCTATTATGTTCGTTCTAACTACATTACTGTTCAAAAGTTTGGCTCAGTAAGATTTAGTTACTTTCATTCAGCTATTTCCTAATAAAGACATTTGTGTAAATGTCTACTGTTTAAATGTTGTTGGTATGAACATCTTATTCATCAAAATACCCTGGGTATGGGTATGATCTACAGTTATTGTGAAAGTAGTTTTAGTACTTCATGCTTAAAGGAGTATGATTTTTTTAAAGCATGTGCAATAATATGTTTTTTATCATTTTAACATGTAAAATGAGGTAGAAGTCCATATTTTAAAGACTTACACCCACAACACACGTAGTAGCAGCTTGACATCTTCATCTAGTTAATACATCCAGTTTTTCCCTTCTGAAAGTTCAACTTGGAGGAGTGGAAGACCAGATGTATGCCTAACCTCTGACCCCATTACCTAAAGCAGAGCACCATTTGTGCCATAAGATGTTCTGGGGAGAAACAGCACTGTCTATTTTCTGCTGTGGTCTGTCTGATTGCCAACAGACGGTGACTAAAAGCAAACCAGTGAGACAACAATTGTTTTGGAATCGTTTTCAAGAAAACTCTAAGCTTTGAGATGATCATTAAACAGTTTATGAAGCAGAAAGGGAGTTTAGTTATGGTAACTGTGATATCTACAAACATATGTTGTTCTTTTTTATGTTTATCAAGTCATTGAACAGAAAAGATTGAGGGAACAACTCTTTCAGTGTCCTATAAATCTGTTAAGTGTTTGATATGCTACAGCACAGGACAAATGAGAGCAAGGTGAAGCTTTCATCAAACACATCTTCTCACAAGCTCCAAGGGGAATTCCTAAGAGATGTGTGCTTGAACAGATGGCGGCGGTTGGCGCATCAAAGCACTGAAGAGAGACGAGGACCAGTGTGAGCAGAGATGCATCTGGCTGGTCAAAGAATGGTTTGAGTGGTCTTGCATTGGTTCCCATTAGAATGGGTGTTTGCTCTGAAATTTAGGAGGAGGTTGGAAACTGCTTGCCGCCACAGAAGGTTGTTTGGATGTTTGGGTATGTTATGTGTGTGTTTGGGATGATGCATGCACGGTTGCATGTGCGCAAAGTGTTTCAGTCGTTTCATTGCCCAGGCAATGCAAACACTGTACAAATCCGTCTGTCATCAAAAATTAGTTGAGCACAAAATCTTCAGTCCTCTGACAGCGTGCGGGGTGGTTAACAAATGCCTGGACAGTTAGTCAAACAAAAACATGATACTTAACATGCTCTGGTGGTCCGGAATAACATGAAATATGTGAAGAGTTTAAGGATGATAATTCATCCAAAAATAAAAGTTCTGTCATCGCTAACCCTCATGTTGTTCTAAAACCTTTTTTTTTCTAAATGTAAATCTCAAAACAATCCATTATATAGGGGCTGTGAATACTGTATGTCTTATTTATGTGCCGTTTCAATGAGTCACATTTTAGTAGATTTATAGCGGGAGAACAGCACTACTGTTTTCACTTCTGTCCGAGGACACGTTATGTAATATGAAATAGAGCTAGTTCTTGTATTTTAAGCTCATAATAAAGACATGCACATTTGAACCATATGCCTCCTGAGAACCGTAATGTTATCATGTATTCAAATACACATCATCCGGCAAGTCACTGGCCTTAAATCATGTGTCACTTTAAGCTTTTCCAACACAATCCAATGTTTCTCTTTAGGCCAAGCACACACTACAAGACTGAAGACTGCACGCGCACGCTTACAGAGTTACTGTTTCTTGTGTGCCCTGTAGCAGACTTTCAGTTACAGTTGTAAACCAAAACTGCAACATTTGACTTTTGCTTGCCACTCTAGAGGCCTTAAGACAGATGTGCAATGGAGTGACTGTAAGATAAACTGGTGGATGTGAGGGAGAACAGATTGCATATCTCTCATTTACCAGTGAGTTGGTGCTCTATTAGCAAATTTCAGTAGGAAAATCAGCAATGAAAGCCTGTTTATGAGGTGCTGAAAAAATGAACAAAACTGTTTTAAGAAAAATCATCATTCTTCACAAAGCTTTTAACACAGCCCTGAAAAAAGTATAGCTGTTATTCCGAGTCTGTCTGCAGAGGCCACATATGCTTTCTGTAAACCATCTTGAAAGGCTAATTAAAAGAAAATGGATTTTGTTTTTACGCTATCAAGAACGTCAAATTATCATCATCTGCTCTGTTTCGTAGCATTTCATATAAAAAAGTTGCATTTCTCAATACAATCCAACAAACAATAATCAGAGGTGCAGCATACAAACACTTTCTCAGTCTTTCTAGTCTGAGTTCAAAATTTTGGAATAGTCTTATATCCAGATACATTTACTTGAGAAAACATTTATGATTTAATATCACTATATTAAGTGACTAAAACAAGAGTAAGGGTGAGTGGGGTAAGAAAAATAAACCAGTTTTCCCTTTGAATGAACTGTATTGACCCCAAGTTTTTTCACCTTGAGTCATTTTGCCTTGTCAGGTAAAAGTCTTGACTTAAGAATGTTTAGGTATTTATACTGGGGGGAAAAAGAATCATTTTTTGCAGTGTATTCCAGCAGAGCCAGGATGGGATAATAAGAACGGCCCCCCCAGACCTGTTCACTGATCTCCCTGAGCCCAGGAGCCAGGGGCCCGCGGAGCCCAGATCAAAGGTCCAAGTCACTGTCATCACAAGCCAATGACGGGTCAGCAGCAAAGATGCCTTTTAATGGGGACCCTTTTACCTTTATGGTCCTGAAGGCGGGGGGTTAATTGAAAAGACATGCGTGTCAGAGGCGTGGCAGTCCGAGGTTCCCAGGACAATTAAGCACCCTGGTGTAATATATGACTTGACTTTTTTCTGTCTTTGCACCGGTGTGGAAAGCTGACAAGCAGTTGAGGGTTCCCGAGTGCAAGTAAGACTATTATTTTGACGTCTGGAAATGATCCAATCTGAACGCTGCTAGGGAAAAGTCCGTCTGCCTGATAAAAATTGTTGTTTTCAAACACGTTTGAAGTGGATGGGGGTCTCTTTCACTCTCTTGCAGGCTTTGGTTGTGATGCAGGCTGCACGAGGCTACAAATAAGAGGTTGTGGGGTTTTTTGTAATTACCACAAGATGCGATAACCTTAGTTCTGTCACTCTGCCAAGAAAACATTGAACGGCGTTAAGCGGGAAGGGGGCGGGGGGATGGCCACCTACAGAGCCTGGGGCAAGAGCCAAGTCTACTGAGGGAAGGTCACACTAGGCTACTGGTGGGACTCTCTGGACCACCGTCGGGCCATGGGCAGTGTAATGTCACAGACACATGGCCACTCACACGGCAGGGTTTGAGTAAGGTGGAGCCAGGCTTGTTAAAGCACCGAGGCTTTTAAGTCTTTGTAATCCGAGCCCTAACGGGGAGTAAAACAAGAATACTTGGAGGATTAGGTTGCAAGAAAAGAAGAAAATTCTCTCTTTTTTTTTAAGAGAATGCCTTGGCTAGTGCTTTGAATAATGCAGGCAGTGAAATCGTGTTTGTCAGAATACCGGAGTGCCATGATATAGATGTAACAAAACATTGGGTCTGCCAGGAAAATTGTTTAAAAGTAATCACACTCTTATGAGTCAAGACTTTGCTGTCTGTGGAGTGGTCGTTCTCAAACTGTGCGGTATGAGAGATTCCAAGTGCCCGGCAAATTATTCTTGCTGATAATAAATAAAAAAAATAATACATAAATAATAAAAAAAATCTGTGAGTTGATTGGCTGACATAAAAAAAAAAAAAAATATATATATATATATATATATATTTAAAAAAAAAATTTAATTGATAGCTTACAGCTTTATTACTAATAAAATGTAAAAAAATATATAAATAATATATCTTAAAAAAAAAAAAAAGCTGAAATAAAATATAAATATTGGATTAAAAGTTTCAATGAAAGTTAGAAATGTTGCCTTGGGAAATCAATTTAATCTGAAGCATTAAAGTTTTTAAAACTGAAATAAAAATAAATTAAGCATCTTTAAAATAATTAAAAAATAGTAATTTGTGACTCTTCTGCTACTTTGACGATTGCTCTATATTTTTAAGTAACCGATAGTTATTAATTATAGGATTGTTTTCAAACTAAACTATTCAAAACTGCAAGTTATACAGTAGTTTTCTTGTTGTTGGGGGTTTCTCTCAGGTGTTCGGTGGTCTACAGTTACTGATTAAGTTTGTGAACCACTACTGTCCAAGTTTGTTGAGGTTTAACTCTTACATGCCTGCAGGTATATGAACTTTAATGAGCCAAATAAAACTGTAACAGACTTGTTGCACGCACAGCTGTTGTTCTTGGTAATGTCTTAAAAATGTTGATTAGATAATATATGCTCAAGAGCTTACTGCGCTTCAGACACTTAAAACATTTCTCTGTACTTTCAGGCCAAATCTCACATTAAATAACAGGTATTTGGCAGAAATCTGAAATGAAAGAGAGGCAGATGTTAAATGTTTATGGCGTAGAAGAAGAAAGCAAGCAGAGAGACCTGTTGCTTAGATGCCTCAGAGATGTTTTGGTTTTGTAAATCCAGTCTTTTGTTGCAGACCTGCATTTCAGCTTCAGTGCAGACAGGAGAAACACTCATGGGACTCAAAAAAAAAAAAAAAAAAACTCCAGCGTGTTTTGGTTTGACAGACCACATCAAATAGCCGAAAGCAAACAGGTGCTTTCTTCCAGACATGCTTTATTTTGACATAGCATGCTTTAAAGAGCAGCCACCAAATTTTCTGTAGACATGACACGTTGTTTGCACACATGACATGACATCACTCACATAGGAATGGGTGATAGGTGTTTGGGATTTCTGGTCAAAATTTATAAGCGCTTATGTCATTTTGGGCAGCCGTTCCCTAGCTTTTGTCCACTCTATTACTCTTTGATCATGGATTATTCTCCCTTAATCCTACCAAGTCTGTGATCCCATCTCTGAGCCCCCTTCTTTATTCTGTTGCTCTTGTTCATGAACCTGAGGCAAGGGAGGAGAGAGGATAGAAGACTAGGTCTACTTACATCTTCTCTTGGTGATTGCAACCTGAGCTCATGTGGAGTAACTACCTTCGGATCCACTTAATCCTACTGTTGCAGCAGCGCTTGTGCTCCTGATGCACAGGTGTGGATTCAGTTCCTCTGCTTCACAAAACTCAGATGTCACTGTCAGGCAATTACCTACCATCCCATATTCTGACACTTTTACATAGTTCTGTTAGTTTTTGCTGGAGTGGGCCATCAGATTGACATATAAAGCCACATTTTTTATTATTATATACAGTATATGTGACCATGGACCACAAAACCTCTTAACTTGCACGGGTATATTTATAGCAATAGCCAACAATACATTGCATTGGTCAAAATTATACGTTTTTCTTTTATGCAAAAAATCGTTAGGATAGTAACTTAATCGTTAGGATAGTAACTTAATATCAAATATCTTCAACGCGGAATAAGCAATGGGTGAGGCCTCCGGTTCGTTAGAAGCTATAGCTAAATAACGAGGAGAATAACAACGTACAGTAAACGGTATTAAAATATACATGATAAGACATATCAATTTTCAATATAAAGCCGCAAAACAGCTAAAAATAGCTGGACGAGATTAAGACCGGAAGCTAGACCCATAGAACAACAAATGGTTGCACCTATTTTTACATCAAGAAAAAGGTGGATAGATTCTGTGATAAGAATGTCTGACCATCCAAAAGTAAAAGTGGATTGGTTCTTAGACATTTAGCTATGTTTAAGTCAATGTAAATAACTTACCCAGCATGACTTCCTACAGTAAGTCAACCGGTTCCATCACTAGCTACTGTAGACCAGCACTAATTACCCTAAACTGGTTGCCGCTCACTTGCTTTAGAAGCTTATGTTTTTACACTTTTGATGTGTTGTTGAATAGTTGCAGATAAAAGCACTGAATTGACTTAAGCAGGGAGGTAAACTGAGTTGCTCGTGTTCATCAAAGGCCGAAAGCTGCAGGCAAAAGCTCTTTTAACCCCATACACAAACAACATAGGATCATATAGCCCTGTTTGCTACTAGGACAAGCTTTGGTCTGGGACTAATCCCATCTAAAGCGTGATGGCTTTATGGGTTTACATAATTGCCTTTTAAAAGGCAAAACAGTAATGGTTACCACAACTTGAATCTCTAATGGCTGCAAACCTCTGCCAGCTTGCCTTTCAGCTCTGAAAACTCCAACAAAGACAGCAAAATATGAGTTTTCATGGCATAAACGAGCAATTTGGTACTCCTGCATGGGAGAATTTCTGACTGTACTGCACTGGGGTTATGAGGTGGATTGTGGGATAAGTTCGAGGAGGTCATTTCTGTGATGTTTTACCTATATTACATGTTGATATTTGTTACCTGTTCTATCATTTTAGGCATGCCTTTAATCTATGTCATTATGCAATTACATGTTTCACCCGACACCAGCAGTGCACCTTGTTTAATGTAAAATAAGCATTTGCATAATTCCGAAAACTCTAAAACCTGCAATGTTTTGATGTGGACATTACGTAAATGATACGTTTATGTTTGTTTTCTAGGTACACTCGAAATCAAGTCTGTGGATGTGGGCATCGTTGCCATCAAGGGGATTCAAAGCAATTACTACCTTGCAATTAACAAGAAAGGGGTGGTCTACGGGGCGGTGAGCATCATTTCTCTTCATTTCTCTTTTAATTATAGTTAATGACTGGACTCCACAACAAATAATGATAACGTTTTGTGATCCCGTCCAAACCGAAGACGGGAATTCTTATCAGGAATTGTTAAACAACATTCAGAATTTCTAAACTATTTATAGAAATTCAGCTCTTTACAAGCTTCCAGAAAGATCCGTCAGCCCTCGGGTCCCTCTCAGAGGCTTTGATGTCAGAGAGCCTGCTCTATTTCTCATGTCTCGGGGCACTTAGAAAGCACGGGGTTGTTTTAAAGGACAGATCCACTCCATTGCCTGTAAATAATCCCCCAGCAAAAGTCGGCTTGAGCAAAAGGGTTCTGTCATCTTTGAAAAAGTAAGCCGAGAAGGCCCTCTTCCTTACACTGTAGTCTCTCCTCTAATACTGCTCCATGCATGCGTTCTCCTCCATTCACAATCCAGCCATACAATCTCCTGCTCACTCTTTGTTCAGAGTTCTCTCCAGCCCCATCGCCTCTCATTCATCCGCTCTCATGAATGGCAAATGTTACCTGAAACAGGCAAAAATAGTGCCGTACTTTTCCCAAATGTGAAATCAACAGAGTGGAAGGGAAAGTCCTAAAATGCAATCACCTGTGCCTCGGGTCTGCCGAAATATCAGTAAAGTAACGTGCTATTTATATTATGGAAAAAAAGAAAAACTATGTTTTGAGATGTCAAAGAATAAAATGTGGATGTGTCGTCTGTGATATATATTCATTCTGAAAACAAAAGAAAAAGTCTGGAAAACTTACAGATGTACAGATTAATCATTTTAATATTAAATGTATAATACTTATAACAATATATGTATTTTAAACAATTAAAATTATATACAATATTTTTCTCATGGAAGTCGTGGAAGCAATTTTAATAAGAAAAAGAAGAGAGATGGTGAAGATAGTTGTGGACAGTTTATCTTATAATTATTGTTGTCAAGTGATTAATCACAATTAATTGCAACCAAAATGAAAGTTTTTGTTACATAATATATGTGTGTGTGTACTGTGCATATTAATTATGTATATATATATATATATATATATATATATAAATACAAACACATGCATGTATATATAAATGTAAAAAACATGTAAATATTTTCAAAATATATACTGCATGTTTGTGTGTTTATATATTCTTCTATCATTAAAATATTAAAAAGAGAAGCATTTATTTAAAATGGATAATATTGTTCAGAACTACTGTTACAGTAGTTTACTGTTATACTGTTCAAAAGTTTGGGATCAGTACATTTTTATTCTTTCTTCTTTAAAAGAAATGAACACTTTTATTAACTTATTGTTATTACTTTATTAATAAAATGAACAAAAAAGTCATAGCATAGATTTACATTTTAGAAATGTTTTATATTTGGTAAAAAATTATGTTATTTTTTACTTGTTATTCATCAAAGAATCCTGAGGAGAAAAGAGGGGGGGAATCACAGGTTCCAAAAAATATAACTGTTTCCAACACTGAAAATACTAGTAATATATCAGCATATTAGAATGATTTCTAAAAGTGACACTGAAGACTGGAGTAATGATGCTTTGTATCACAGGAATAAATTATTTTTTTTAATTATATTCACACAGTAAACAGTTATTTTAAATTGAAATAATATTTCACAATATTACAATACAATATTTTTCTGGATTTTTAATCTAATAAATGCAGCCTTGATGAGCAGAAGAAACATCTTTAAAAACCATTAAATATATTACTGTTCTAAAACTTTTGAACGGTAGTGTATATTATCTAAACAAAAACTTGTATTTTGGATGCAACTAACCGGAATCAATCGTTCGACAGCACTACTAATAATACATTGGAAAAAAAAGAAAAACAATATTTTTTATATTAATATGTAAGGATATTATATTATATTATATTATATTATATTTCATAACAACATTGTATAATAATAATAATTATAATAATAATTTTTTTAACTATAATAATAATATAGTTTACAGCGTTTTGAAATAAATCAACAAACTGCACTGCATGACCAAATATGATATCTCAAAGTGACTCAAGTATGTCTTCTTCTTTCAGAAGGATTTTGGTGTTGACTGCAAGCTGATAGAGCGGATAGAGGAGAACAGGTACAACACCTACGCCTCGGCCGAGTGGAGGAACAGGAAGAAGCCCATGTTTGTGGGCCTGATGGCCAACGGGAAGCCGATGAGAGCCAAAAAGACCCGGAGAAAAAACACAGCCACACACTTTCTCCCCATTCCTATCGTGTAGCTACAACCCCACTAAAAGGGAGCATTTAACTGCACTGAGGAAAGACTTGGAATTTGAGGACAGTTTGGAGAAGGCACTATGTAAAGGAACTAAGAGAACTCCTTTTCACTGAGTCCGATTGTTGTCACATATTTGTTTTTAAGTTATTGGCACCAGGGAAAATATGGGACTTTTTTTTTTTTTGTAATGGCAAACCCTTTTCTAGCAAAAGGAAACGTTGGACCAAAACCTACGTAGAGGATTTGGACATTGCAACCTCCCAGAATAAACTGAAGAGACCTTTCACAGAGTGTATTGCTTGTGTGTATTTGTGTGTGTGACCTTTGGATGCAGTTATTTATGCTGTACTAACTCATACGAAACACTCTAACAGACTCTCAAACTCTGTGACTCAGTGGACTGAAAGTTATGCAAACACTTACTGGAAGCACTTGCTCAAGGTGCAAGACTGAGAGGCCGAGACGGAGACCCCGCATCCTTCATCTGAATTTAGTCAAGCTAGCACCATAGCGTAAAGAACTCTAACATTATTAACATGCAAAAGCCACTGTATTTGATATCTCCATTCTTTACCTGACTGCTTTGGAATAAATTATTTATTTTATGTAATATTTAAAGAAAAACAAAGGCAAAAAAACATGGAATGGACATTTTTTATCATGTATGCTCCTCTTTTAAAAAGCTATTCTATCGGTTACACATGAATAAATAAATATATTTCTCCTTACCTAGCAGAAATGTCGTCTGTGATGCTGAGAAAAGCTCATTTTCTTCTTTCATTCACTTCAATGCATCTGTAAAACAAATCCTCTTGCACTTAGTGTGACACAGTTCTTTCATTTTCTGTACTTTTAAATATGATTTTTTTCAGTCACTGTTTACATTATAAAATACCACAGTTGAAGCCATGCATCACTGTTTCATAAAGAAAGCGATATAAAAAAAATCCCAACGATAACTATGAGCTCATCTCTAAAAGCATTCAAGAATTCAAAACACAGTCTTCGGTCACTGCCACACATATTGTCCTAGTATCAGTTGTGGAAGGAACATTGTGCCTCGAGATTTTTTAAAAGCCCCAAAAAGTCTGGAACTCTGAATTGAAAGCATTCATCTTTGTTTATATTTCAGCTGTTATCAAATCCCACATATAAATCTATATCCACACTCATTGCCCTTTTGCCTCACTTTCAACTTTCCTTGCAACTTTCAATCATCAAACTCTGCTCTACTAGCCCACTCACTTCAAAGAGTTAATGTGAAGGGCATGTGGTGTGTATGTAAATATTGGCAGTAGATTATGGGCTGATTCTGATTATCTCTACTGTAGGCCTAACGCTTTTCCCCTCTCAAACCTTCGGCGCAGTTCCAGCAATTAGCAAATAAAAACTTTGGGTTGAAGTCTCACCTTTTTATCATAATCTCTTGCTTTTTGCTTTCACATGACGTTGACTCATCGACTTTCTCATCGCAGTTCTCATTGTTTCAAGATAGAGTATTGATGTGTTTGTTTGGAAGATCTTTTGGGTTTCGTAAACATCTTTTCATGTACAATTACACAGAAATGGATTCAGGATAGGCCTGAGAACAGAGAACCAGTTTCATTTTTTGAGTCGTATTCTGGTCGGTTCGTTAACGTAGATTGGCACGGACAACCGTGTTAAAATACCTGACAACATCAAGAGTGAATATGTAGCACGAAACAACGCACGAGTTGGTTCTTTTCAGTGAATCAAAAACACAACGCAACCATTTTTTAGCGAATTAAGTAAATAATCTTACCATGTATACCAACATTATGTTTTGTTTACTAGGCCAGTTATTCAAATGTATTAATGCAACCTCTGTAAAGAGTCTAACATTTAAACGTTATTATGACTGAAATTAGCTCACAGTTATTAAATGGAAAGTTTTTTATATTACCACGGTGGCCGACAGTTCTCAAGGCGTTGCAACTTGAAAACCCATGCAAACAGAGAAAACTACGGTGACCAGGAACGGATGTCTTCGGGTTCACTTAGTTTTGTCGTGGCAGCGAGATATTAACTTGTGGGAATTATGTCGTGGCAGCGAGATATTAACTCGTGGGAACTTGATATTATGTTGTGACAGTGAGATATTAACTCGTGGGAATTATGTTGTGGCAGCAAGATATTAACTCGTGGGGACGTGATATTATCATGTCGTGGCAGTGAGATATTAACTCGTGGGAATTATGTTGTGGCAGCAAGATATTAACTCGTGGGGACGTGATATTATCATGTCGTGGCAGTGAGATATTAACTCGTGGGAATTATGTCGTGGCAGAGAGATATTAACTCGTGGGGACGTGATATCATGTCGTGGCAGCGAGATATTAACTCGTGGGGACGTGATATTATCATG
>JAUMHQ010000085.1:7476295-7492119 GCA_032361165.1 Enteromius paludinosus
TTGTATTAAAATAAGTCAGACTATCTGCCATAAGCCTGGCTTATTTGGTAAACTTGTTTTATGGAACAGGCCCCAGTGGTTAATTTTTTTAATAAAACTTAAACAAATCCGAAAAACGTTTTACCATATAAAAATGAGGTAATAAAGATTATCTGCCTAAAACAAAAACACAGACATCTTCATTATTGATTCATCAATTAAATTGAAGACTAAATTTAATAAATGGAAAAAATAACAGGTCTGGTTTAATGTTTTCTCTTAACACATCGCTGAAATAACACACACATTGTTAATTTGGCAGGTGAGAATTTACTACTCGCCTTAAGCGACAGGCTGTTTGTGGTATCCACATACTGCGATTCAGTCTTATAACAGGCACATTAAAGCCATCAAACAATATTATGCAATAATAGCCACACAATATGTCTTCAATAAAGTGCATGCCTATCATAGGCCACCTAACACGTGCACGTATGAAGCAGTATGTGAGTCTGGTACTGCAGTCCTAACAAGCAACAAAACCGCAAGAGAAAACAGATCCTCCATCATGCAAGCATCTCCTTTTCGTTGTTTTGTTTTTTGAAATAGTTTGCGATTGACCTCAGCCTCCTGATCCTCCCCTTGTCTTGGGCCTCATATTGAGATTTAGCAAACAGAGAAACCCGCTCCTTGCTAGTTCTGTGCTTAACCTCGGCCACCTACACTGCCACAGGGTAACTCTCTCAAAAAAGGAAATGGGGCAAAACTATCAATTCAAGACACATGTTAAGGGAGCATAGCCTTTTCCCTCAAAATAGAATAACCAATTACCAGTGCGGGAGTGGAAAATGTGAGGTGAAAAGGGCCAAGGAGAATGACATGTTTTTTTGTTTTCATTGAAATGCATTGCCAGTGACAGACAGCTTCTGCTAACTAACCTTCTCAGCTGTTATCTTAGTTGGCAAGCAAAACAAGTGATAATATTGTAACATAAACGTATTGCCATGAAACAGCACAGCCAAAAGTTTGTGGAACAAAAACGGCAAACCATGGTCTGTAAAAAAATGCTGGACCCAGGAGATTACATGGGTGTTTTCTTGATTTTATACACCTGCTAGTAATGGGTGTAGTCCCAAACATTTCACTAGCAACTATAGTGAGCTGTGACATTAAAGGCGGCAGACAGGAGAAATAAAACTCTACTCTATCATGCAGACCTCTCAAAAATAAAAAAGGTCGTAGGTGAAACACATACAGTACAATCATTAAAATAGTTATTTATGTGATGCTTGATCTCATGGAATGGTGTGGCTATCATCTACCTCAAATACATACAACATTTTTAACAGTTTCACAATGAAACAAAGTTATATCAAACTACTAGTTATTTTTTTAAAGGAATTTAATAATTTGATTTGGAAAGGGTGCATTGAATGATCAAAAGTGACATTCATTATAAAAGACCAGATGAATACTTTAAACAAATGTTGTTATTTTACACTTTCTACTTATCGGAAAGTCCTGAAAGAAATAAACTGCACAAAATATTAAGCATGGTAAAAATGTATATATATTTGTTTGTAGGTATTATCAGTAATCTGAATATGTTCAGATATTCACAGTGTAATGTAACACTTCCGAAATCTCTGTGTAAACAGTCGCTGCATCCGAAATCGCTTACTTCCCTACTATATAGTACGTGAAAAACAGTATGCGAGGCGAGTAGTATGTGCGAATTCATAGTATCCGAAATTCAGTAGGCGAGAAGTACCTGAATAACCTACTGCTTCCGGCCGAATTCTATAGTAGGCATACCATGAACACTTTCCTATCCCATGAGGCTCCGGGAGAGGAGGCGTAATATAAAAAAAATGGCGAGCTTTTCAGCGCTCGCGAAGACTACGCCATAGTATAGCACGTACACACGTGTCATGCCCAGAATGCGTGACACATGCTAAGATCATTTGGAAGTAGTGGTGTACAAGAGGTAAAAATTATATGAATACTAGGGGTGTCCCCGATTAAGGTTTTTCAAAGTCGAATTGGAATTTTTGAATCTTGCCAATAGTCGACTGATAGTCGAATCATATGTTTGGGGCGGGGCAAAGTCATCTGACAGTCATAATTAGCTACTAATGTTAACACACGAAAAATGTGTGACAGACGCCTCGCAGATAGTAACAAACTGAGTAAATAATTTAATTTAAGAGTTTTATGTTTCCATTAAAAGTTTTTTACAGTAGTGCTCTCATTATAACGTTATGTATGACAATAGTTGATGTTCTGCATCACAGTCAACTATGTAAATAACAAAGTATTTAATAAGAATATTTCATTCATTCAGATCTCGGATGTGTTATTTTAGTGTTCCCTTTATTTTTTTGAGCAGTGCGTATAAACCTGAAATGTTTTGAAATCACTTGTACCCTACCAGGGGCCTGTTCCATAAAACAAGTTTACCAAATAAGCCAGGCTTATGGCAGATAGTCCGACTTATTTTAAACCAAATGAACTGGCAAAAAGTCAGACTAACTGAATTAAGCCTGGCTTATACTCTAATCTTGTTTTATGGAACAGGCCCCTGATTGAGAAAATCCAATCTTCCCTCAATTTGAGTCTCGTTAAAGGTTTAAATCCCATGCACCTTTGTCGGTCACGGGTTATGGAAAATAAAACTACATTTATATCTGTAAGGGTGGTTGAATTTATTCACCCAGGTTAAAATGTTTATTTAAAGCTTCTTTCTTTTGAGATTCTTATTTACAGCATTATTTTAAAAGGCTGTATATTAACATATTTGGAGTAAACCGGTCGTTCCATCTGAAATCAGAAATTGAGCACTCCCATATAGGCTAGTCAAATGGTATGATCGTAACACCCCACAAATTTTTGACTGAGAGACTGGGAGTCGAATCAGGCTCCTCAAATCGAAGAATTGAATTGTTGACTATTCAAGGACACCCAATACGGTTCATTTTCTCACACAAACCGCCAGTTTCGTGTCTTATTCCATTAATGTATCGTTATGATGGGGTATGGTTTAATTTGGATTTCTCTGTGCATGTTTTTTTCCCTCTCACAGAGAAAGTTCCCTATAACGACCATAATATGACTGACTACATGACTACAACCGTTTGACTTAAAAATCTAAAAAATTGGATCTAATGAAGAAAAAAAGACACCTTAGATGCCCTTGGGGCAAACTGATAAAACTTTAAATTTTAGTTTCAAAGTGAATGGATTCATTTTCATGTTTGGGTGAACTTACCCTTTGATACATTTATTTGATACATAATGTCTGTATTATCAACACCATCAAATGTCTTATGATTATCCCACATTTCTGCCACAATATTATGGTGCACGTTACTAAAGTAAATTCATGGTAAATGATGGCAGTTTGTGGACTGAAAAGCCTTCTGTGCTGTTTCTTCTGTCTTTTAAGTAGTTTAAATCACAGAGGCATTTATGTTCTTCACTGGATTCAAGCTTATCATCTGCTAAGCCTGTGCTGCATGCAGTTCAAATGTTGAGCCCGCTGTTTAGTTCAGCTTTTGGTGCATAGCATTGCATTGCACGTGTATCAAACTCTAGCTATAGTTTTATCAAGAAAAGTTATATAGTAATAATTAGCATTTTATGGCCCAGCTCTAAGTACAGTACATGAATTACATTCATACTACACACATTCATATGGTATAAAACAGACTTTTGTTTTTTATAATAACTGGTTCACATCATTTGGACATGTTGATTCTGAAACAAAACAGTGATTATGTGAATCTCTGTATCATTTAAAGAATTCAAAAATGGTTATTCACGATTGAGTCATTGAATTATTCACTCAGCCAAATCCCTTTAAAAGCACTGATGCATTCAGGAACAAAACAATCATTAAGTGAGTTACTGAATCATTTAACCAATTCAAAAATGCTGATTCACGATTGACTCGTTGAATTATTCACCCAGGCGAATTGCTATAAATACACTGATGCATTCTGGAACAAAACAATCTCTGAGTCGCATAATCATTCAACTAATTCGAAAATGCTGATTTAGGATACATATGGTTGCTTTTATGAGTAACTGACTAATGAATTAAGATGCAATGTGTAGCTGGGACTTTTGTTTGAAACTATTACAGTATGTTGGTAAAGCAAAGCAGACAAAGTAACTTGCATAAGCAACTTACTCAATAATTCCTTGTTTATTGAACTGGTGTATAAACATTAAAGCAATATCACAATCATAGTCATGCTGCTTTTCCTCGTGCGATATTGCTTAAGTACCAGTTTCTCATTAGGGGTTGCTGATTTTATTAATAATCAAAATGCACATGTTTTGTACTAATGCACATCTGTCAGGGCAGTAATAGCCTTGTTTATGCACTAGTCTTTGTTATGCCTAAAGCACCTGGCATTAGGAGAAAATGCATGTAAATCACTCATCATGTGAGGCCAGCTATACTGCAGCATTAACTTGTCCCATATCCCGACTGTGTCTGTGCTGGAGACCCACACGCTCACAAGCATTAAAACTGTACCCAACCTCACTGTGTATACAAAATAGAGGGTGTTTGTTTGCTTGTATAGACATAAAAGCTGTACTTTGGTCACAGTTGGTGAAGTATAGTGGTTTTCAGTTAGAGGAGCCCATGAGGGGGCACAGTAAGTCAGTCTACATTATAGGGAACCTGCTCTGAGCAGAGATGACCAGCTTCCACCAGCATTTCTCCCTGCATAATGCAAAGCAGCTGCGACTCTCCTTGCGTGATACACCGAGCCACCAATTAATGGGGGGAGGACATGTTGACCTACAAAACAGAGGAGCACAACAAACCCTGTAACTACAAACAGGTTTGCCTTGAGAAACGCTCCTCTCCAGGGAAAGGGGCGAGAGCGAGTGAAAGAACAACTGAGGAATGGTGACCTCTGTTCGATGTCACAAAGCTCATGCCATGTGCACATAATCCACTTACCTTTAAAAGGGGTGTTTTTGTTTCTCTGCGGTTAGACTGCAGTTTTTCTTTTCACATAGTTTTCACCTAGCCAATTTAACCCCCCCCCCCTCCTTGCTGACTTGAATTTCAGTCTCACAAATATGTCAAAAAGGTATGCATAAAAGTTATCCAATTGGTAATATTGTAGACATGTAAGGCTGCTAATGTGAGAACCAGAGCCATCACCTGAAAAGATGGTTTAATCCAGCATACTTGACCCCTCGGTGGTTTGTGGGGGTAGAATTTATGAATCTTGCTCAGGATGGGAGCCAGGGTTGGAAATAATGCTAAATAAAAATGATATATCTTTTTATGTATACATACTTTATGGTCATTTGTATTTACAAAAATTGAAAAAAAAAATCATTATTAGTTTATATTTATTAGTTTATCAGTTGCCAGATTCTTATTTTGCAATAGATATCCAAATTTTTATGGAATCTTGTGAACATAGTTTTATGTTTGTTTAAAGCAAATAAAATTCCGTTTTAATTCAAGGTCACAAGAATAAGCTTACTTGGCTTATTCCTGCTTATAAATGACACTTTCATTTATAAGTGGGAGTTGAAACACATCCTGTTAACAAACCCTCCTCTGAAAACACACTTAACCTGACCCGGGACATTATGGCTGAGTTCCACACCTCCTCAGCCAGTTCACAGTTCAGCTCAGCTCAATGTTGACTTCCCCTTTTACTCTGTCAGTTTGTAGTTAAACTCTTCCAGCCATGTGGATTCTTGCGGCATTGTGGGTTTACCTAGGGAATGGATACAGACCAGAAGCACCACTGTGCTGGCATTTATGATCTGGCATTAAAGACACATCCTGACTTTATCTCCTGCATGTCCTGGCCTGGGACACTCATCAAGAAATAAGCCTTTGGGGCACTGATAACACATCTAGTGAAGGCAGTGGTTTGGAGCTTGTGTCACTCATGGGCTAATAGCAGATTTCTTTGTCAGATGGCTGTCGCTCTTCCCAGGCTTTTCCACAACATCTGCAGAAACCTTTCTATACTTTTTAGTGCATGTGATGAATGTGACAATTAATTATTTTATTTTAATTGTTTTGTAATTTTTCAATTTTTCCTAATTCTTCAGTATTTTACAAAAAATTCACAAAGTTTTTGTACATTTTCAAATTACTTTTCATCTTGCTAAAGGGTCCTTATAATGAAAGGTTCAAAATTAGTTTTTTTTGGGAGTCCCCAACAATAGCTTGACATGCATGCAAGTTTAAAAAAACACATTTATTGTCATATAATATGCATTTATTTTTACCTTACTTGCTCAAGGACTCCCAAACAATTAGCTCAATAATACATTTTTCCAAAGCCTTCCATTGCGTGACGCTAATCTGTAGTAATTGGTCAGATTGGCCTAATCATGCCTTTAATGCTTGATAAAGCAGTGTTTGTAAGAGCAGTGCTGCTTTGTGTACAGCGTTCCTCAGGGAAACAGCTATTTTTTAACACTCCAAAAACAGCACCTAGTGGCAAAGAATGAGTGTATTTTTATTCAGACCAACATGGGCGGGAAATATGCTGACGTTTCATGTTGACTCTTTCTTTTGAGAGACAATAACTTAATAGCTATAATAATAGCTAACTTACTCTTTTATGAGCAGACTAATTAGAAATAATTGGGTTTTTTATTTTGTTTCAATTTAGGGAACAAGAGATCCAGAGTTGCTGTGGTTCAGATAACTCACTGCCCGAAGACCCGTGGGGGAACTGTGAGCAGTGCTCTTGGGTCAGTGGTAAATGGGGGTTGACAGCCGACTCAGTTTGCTATAACCAGCCATCCCCCCACAGGTTACAGCCGGGGCAGATAGGAAAACCGTTGCCACATGCCAGTCTTTCTTAGTCCAGTATATGTGTTAGATGATACATATGATTTCTGAGTCTTAACAATAATGACAATAATACACCAACAGCTCTTATTACTTTTCACATAAATTATGATTACATGGCAGATTATCAATTAAGAAAGGCTTATTTTCAAATGATTCTTTGCACATTGCAATGTTATGACCTCAAAATGCTTACCATTTTAAAAGTAAGGTAATATAATGTTTGTATCACGAAATAAGTTCCATATGTAAGGTATTTCTAACAAAGTAAACTTGCTCGATAACTCACCCGGTACAGCACTGCACTTGCAAAAATCACATTCATCATTTGGGATAAAATTAGGCACGCTTTAAGCCCTACTGCTTAAACTGAATAATCAAACTCAACTGATTGGATGTATATCTTAATTAAAGTAGCATTTTTGCAATTATTTGTCATCTTGAAGATCATTGCGAGACTCTCAAAATCTTAAACAAAAAGCCAAGGATTTCTTTCTCAATATATAGCATTTATGGAGGTGTCAGAATGCTAACTGGCACTGGCATTAAAAACCAAAATGAAAGAAAAAACATTTGACAACCATTGATTAGTCAGCCAGCATGACCCTACTTTGTGTCGGTTCGTTTGTTTGAAGCATCAAGGTAATTCTGCCTTTTAAATGGACAAAAATAAGCAATGATGTCCTTTTAGGACCTGTAGGGCCATAGTTGCAAACAACACCATGACAAACATCCTGGAGATGTAATTCTTCCGTGACTGAAACTTACAAGCAAACTACAGAGTAGGCGCTCTCGCTAATTAAATGACATGGCACCCAGCTTCTGTTCCCTTCGTATTGAAGGCCCGAAGTCTGGTCAGACATCCCCCCTTTCCCGTTCCCCCTGGTTTCCTCTCTTGTTTGATGTCAGACCCTCCACAGTTATTTAGCTCTTTTAAAGCAGGGTTGAGGACACTGGCTTTTAAGCCTTGCTGGCCAAGGTAAACTTAATTTGTATTGTGTACATATGGTTAAAAGTGCCTTTCTTGTAAAAACCAAGGGTGATGCCGTGGGCCAATAGGAGCGTGTGTAAATGAGTGCAGTGCACTAAGACATTGTGTGATGAAGCGTCGCAGCCCTGCTGAGCCCCAGCTGGAGAGCTGTTATCAAGGCCCAAATGAGTGGAGGTGAGAAAAGACAGACCAACAGAGCTCGCAGGTCCACATTTCACAAGAAGAAGGGAAGAGACGAGGGAGGGGAGGCCGTCTGCTATAGGAGACTGCTTTAAAGAGTTTTTTGATAATAGTTCTAAAGGAACGATGCACTGCAATATTGGGTAAATACTGGTCCTGATTCCACATTCACATTTAAATGACTAGATTTTACATTTTGAACTTTGTCCTCCAGAATTGGAGCTTTTTACTCTGGACAATTATTTTTTGGCTACAATAAATAGCATGCAATATCAAATGCAGTAGCAATCACATTTGCAGAAATTGCACATTTAACAAATTTTAGAACAATTTAGAGCACAATGGTATATTTTGTGTTATTATAGTGTGCATTTTTCTATGAAAAATCAGTAAGTTATCTATTTTTTACTGTAGCATTTGTAATTTGTAACCCCCCAAGACTGGTTGACAAAGTACAAGAAGATAAAATCCACTTCTTGGTAAAAAGGAAGTCAATAAAAAGGGTTCTTGGCAGACGAGTGAGTTCAGAGCCAGTTTTGAGATCGGACATTAAAGTGGGCAATCTGATTCAAGGTTTTGATAAATATATCACATATCAGGACAGGAAAGGGACTTACCATTTTATAATTAATGCCCACAGGTAATAATGCAAAGCACTACATTTGTGATTGAGATACAAGTTTGCATGATTAGGTCTGTATGCTGCGTATTTGATGTCACCTGTGTCAAAATATGGCAGAACATTTGTTACGGTATGTATTTAATAAAAGACACATGATGGATGTGATTGGACTAAACTGTGCGGTATGGATGGCTGGAGGGTCTAAAATGTTTAGGCTTAAAAGTACGGGATTCAAAAACACATTGCTCTGATCAATCTAAAAAAAAAAAACAAGTATGAGACATATGGGATTTGTTACCCTGGCCAGACAGTATGTTAGTTTTTAAAGTGCTTGTTGCAATGACTTTGAGTCCTGCATGAGAGGCACCATAAAAAAAATGGAAGAAGGATATTGGAAAGAAACCAGAGGAGAAGAGATAAGGAAATTGAACCCAACGAGAGAGACCTGAGCAAGGCTTAGCGGTCCTTTCCTCTGTCTCATGTCACTGTTTTCTTTCAAAACAAACCCATGTTGCAGGCCAGTCTTTATGAAACATCCCTCTCTTAACCTTTCACCCATCAAACTGTCCCTTCCCCCTCCCCCACTGACAAAAAGGGGCAACATAAAGTTGTTACAGTACATTTTTAAAGGGTTCATTTTACAAAGTCGTTGCTGTGTGTCACAAAATGTTGAAATAATAAGAGTAGGCTGTGTCATTCAGCCCGCCTCTATAAACTGCTAGACCAGAAAGAATAATAACTTGCAGTTGCTCGTAGGAGATCAATACGTGCCACTTGAAATGCAGCTTCCACAGAATGACCACACAAAACGTATGCTACTGCTAGTGCACTACTAAGGGAATGAAACTGCAGTAGGAACTTTTTATACAAAGGAAACAATGTTTTTGTGGAACTACAGTAGTTTTCTATAGTAGGAGGCCATAATGCTGTGACCAACAAAACGTGAAGCCTAGCAATCTTATGTAGTCCATGCATTGTTCTCAATAATGTCTCTTGTTTTTATTTAATAAAGTGAGCTATGGCAAGTATTTATTTTTTTTTTACCAATGAATTGACTTGAAAACCTAGGACAGAATTCTCCAAAATGTTTCTGAAAAGATTTTAGATGTATGTTTCCACTTCAAAACTATAGTTTGCGATTAGTTTAAAGTAGTTATACTAATCAAACTTGAAGGCATATTACTGTATAAAAAAAAGTTACACTAAATGACACTAATAAAAACTAGTTATTCTGAAAGTATTTAATATGGTCCTTTAAATCTAGTATATTGTTATATTACATTTCTATTGTAATAACAAATATCAAATTATATAAATTATGATTTAATCATTTATTGTTTCTTTTAAAGTCAGTTTATTGTCATGAACTGTCGGAATGAACCAATTCTCTAAAATGAATCAATACAGCAAAACAAAACAAACTCAAAAGAAAACAACTAATGGTAGGCCACTGAACAATTCACTTAAGCAAATAGAGTTAAATTAATATTATTTCTTTTTTTGCTGACCTTGAGAAAAAGAAGAAAAACCTATATGCAATAAAAATGTTTTGAGCCCTCCTTATAGCTATTATCTACACTTGTGTGATGGCTGAAATTGGGGACATAGGGCCAGAGGATGTTTATTGCTTGCATATGTGGAGAGCATGTGTTTTACATTTTCCAAAAAGGCTTTTAAAATGTGTACTCTCTGGGTAATTTTACCACTAAAGTGTCTCAAGACAAGGAGATGAAGAAGTCCAACACATTTCGTATTATTAGGATGTGCAGATGGTTGTGTGATGGCTTTATAAGTTCAAAAATGTTATATACACACACATATACATATGTTTCAGAATGTAAAATTTGTGTATACCCATATGAGATCACCCGACCGCACCTGCTCTTTAGTTTTTCTTCTATGAAATTTATATTTAAGACAGAATGATCTGCTCTATTTAAATATTATTTTGAACGGGATATGAATGCTTTTCTGAGCACATGTTTGATCCTCCCACACATCAGGCATAAATGAAAAATTCACATAGTGTTCCAGCAGCATTAATGGACCTCATCATTTCTCAGCCCTTAAAAGATGTTGCCAAATACTAGCAAAAAACACTTTTTTCATTTTTCTTCACAGTTTTCATAATTTCAATAGGTTCAGCCTCAACTGTTGGGCATTCAACATATGGTGCAGATTTTTAAGCGTTTGGCAGTCACGCTATTTTAAATGAAAATGAAATATTAACCCTATACTTGCCACGACCTTTTGCTGCAATTCCAAGGAAATCAAGCGAAGCGCCCAGTTTGCGAGGCCTGCTTTATTTTTCAGTGAACACATCGGAGTGTTTGCCAGATATAATCATTAAAATGATATTTCATTTTGGAGGATTGGGATATTGCGCTGTCATACTATACGAGACGGTGCAAGTCCGACTGATATTGTTGAACTATCACACGCTAACCCATTAAATTGACTGTGACATTTCAAAACCCTGATTATTAGCATTTGGTGTATAGTCTGAGGGAGGTCAGGCCTTATTCATACAGCTCTGGAAAGACTCCAGGGTTAACTTCAAATTCCATGAAGCTCTGTTCAATATCCGTCTCAGTGGGCAGACTGATAGAACATCAGGATTTCTGAATAAAAGTCACGGTGACAGAAGTTTTATTGTAACAGGATGACCGGGATTTAGTTTGTCCTATGAAACCCAAGCTTAAGCACACTCAGATTCTCCATAATCTGAAAATAAAAGGATCCGTGATGTTTCACGTTTTGCGGTCTAAAGACAATATGCTTGCCCCCAAATACCAAAGACGAGTGGCCGATCCAACAAAAGTAACGAATTCTTATTCTTTTCCACTCTTTTTTTCATTACTTGTGGTATTCCCAACAACTCCTCCAAAATGTTCATTTTACACACCGCAAACGTTCTTTTGACATCCACTCTCGTTGATTCCTTTGAAATTCTGCCATTAAAACCACGGATAGTCGATCATAAGGGAGGATAGGTGTTGAAAGGCTCCGAAAGGTGGCAGTCTCTGATTTTGAAATCTTCCAAGTCTTCCACACAGTAAGAAGTAAGGTAAGACATGTGTCCTTTTGAGAGGAACCAGACTTGTTTTTCTGTCCAATAAGCAGGTGATAAAGGGGAAGTTTCATGTCAAGGCCAGATGTCCAGCGCTAGCGTTTTGTAATGACGCAATGCGGCCTTGAAGACGAGAGCTCCCAGACCTCTCACCGCTGAGAGTCCTCCAAAGCTTGCAGGCAGAATCCCTGAGGTTTCTCATCACCGAGACACACACATACACACGCCATGTGTGACAACACGCCAGCCCACCCAGATATTACCCACAGGAACACAAAATAATGCATGTGGATGGAATGCTGTGGACGGAGCGCCCAAAAAGGGTTCGGATACGGCAACCTGAAGGTATCAAGTTCCTATTTCTTTTTCAGCAAAACCCAATCAAACCATATTGCAAGGAAAATGTGTTATATCTTCACTTTCCTTGAACTAACCAAATCAAAAGAGTTTGTGTCCAAACAACACAGATCTGTTTGTGTTCCTTCTGTCTGTTTGGTTAAACACTTCTTGACTTGTTTGATCCAATTCCATTTTTTAAGATTCCTTCAGATGGTGAGCAAGAGGAGCTGACAGGTGGGCTCAGGGTTTGTCGGGAACTATCTCGCCTCACACATTTAATGCATTATCTCAAACAACGAATGAAAAGGGTTCATGATCCTAACATAATTTCATTCAGCAGGTGAAGAACTTGTCGTTATCAGTATTATAGCCCATATAGCTTTTTAAATTCAGTTCGCCTGCATTTCTGAGACTGTTGTGAAGGACATGTTTTGACCGATGTGAATGCTTTCTGTATCTTGACACAAAGGGATTTAATTACAGATGCTTTCTGCATTCATGTTAAATGTCTCATGCATCATGTTCATACACAAGCACAATGTTGTTATGCAGCTGTTCGCGATGTAACCCTCTGAAATCAGAATGTGATTCAGAATGTGCTGATTAACTTTAAGGATGGTCGGTTATATAAAATGTATTAAGAAATCTTGCAGTTGCTCAACAAGTCCTTGAACATCTAGTCTTTGGCCTACTGTACATACTGTATCTGTCAATTCAATCAGCCCAACTTTCCATAAAGAATAAACCAGAGCTGTCCGTGGTTCTGAAGCGACTGTTGATTGCACAGTGGCAAAGTTTGATGAATTCAGATTCACAGGTCAATGAAATGTTCAATTAATTTGCAATTTGCTCAATTCTCTGTAGGCCACAAAACTTTAGAAGGAAAGAAACTAAAACACAAGCCTTTTTTTAGTTATACACTTTTATGCTTAAAAGCAATGCAACTATTCTCAAAGAGAACAACTCCTTTTATAAGGAAATGGTCAATGTGTACTTACAACCACTTATCCCCAACCACTATTATAAACCTCATGTTTTTCAAGCCCCTTAAAGCAGATCACATTTGTCTTTAATCAAGCTCATTTGCTGTTCTAGAAAACAATGTTATTGGATGAAAATGCATTAATGTGGTTGACGGACCAAATAAACACCAACTTTATTAGCAGCATGTTTCCCAAACCCCACATGAACATTACACACGCTTTAGTTTGGGCAAGAAAGGCCCGTCTGTGAAAGGTCTCATACTATCTTGCCATCTCAATTGGATACTTTCATGTTTTCAAATCACATTGGACAAGTAATGTTGGTCTTGTTCCAGTACAGATGAAAAAAGCTAGGAAAATACACCCCCGCTTTGGTTGTATTAACTTACATTCAAATGCAGAGTATGGCTTCGTGTTAGTTTGTAAATTCAGTTCTCTGTTCTCCTGAAGGGTCGGAGTTGGCAGGCGCCTGGTCTCTCTGTTTCTCTCACTCACTCGAGCTGAATTGATAAACACATGCTTCATCTCAGCCAAAGCCAAGGCAAATGTTTGACACACCTGCTGAACAGAAATTGGAAACCTCGAGAGATCATAACAGATCCAAATCTCAGCCTGAACTGGCCCTGTGTTTAACACGTGCTGTAAGTGCAGTCTGAAAACCACTATATTTAGCACTTTTGCTCTTTTATGTTAGCTGACATAAGGTTTCGGAGACCTGTTGATCGCTAATGATAGGAGAGCACCTCTGTTACTGGAACTCCTTGGGCTTGGCTCAATGTCACCACATCTAGGTCCAAAAATACGCAGTGGTGCCGCTACCCTCGGGGCTGTTAAAATCGGCCCTGTCTATTGCTGCTCTCCAAGCAACCTTTCTGGAATGAAATATTCACAGCTGCTCCTGTGGTTTGGTCAACAAGCCACAGATTCCTTTGGGGAAAGAGTGAAGTTGTGAAGCTGTGAAGGTCACAATATATATTTCAGCTAAAACCAACAAATGGGAATTCCTTCAGCGCTGCGCACTGAATATGTATGATGCATCTAAATCGGTTTCTCCCTGCGAGAGCCAAATGACTCTGTGGCTCTTTCATGAGTCAACAGGGAATTGCAGACTTATACAACAGGTATTTGTATTCATCTTCCTTGGTTATTTCTTTATTGATGTCGTAATGTAACACGTTTGTATGAAGGCTTGGTAGTTTTCAAGAAAATCTCAATGTAGGCCTTTTTCTTATTGAACTGTACATAAATTAAGCACCATTTACAAAAAATGGTTGGGCATGGTAAAGAATTATGATTTTTGTTGCTAATGA
This sequence comes from Enteromius paludinosus, assembly GCA_032361165.1. Classification (NCBI taxonomy): domain Eukaryota; kingdom Metazoa; phylum Chordata; class Actinopteri; order Cypriniformes; family Cyprinidae; genus Enteromius; species Enteromius paludinosus. Next base: position 7,490,620 of record JAUMHQ010000085.1, read on the forward strand.
TTCCATTAAACAAGAAAACACCAAAAGTGCTGCCAACCACACAACACGTGCAAATGAAGAAACGCACTACATATTGAGCGCAACGCACCACAACGGAAATGTTTCAAGGGGAACCAAAAAAGTGACGGACCCGCTAAGATTTGCATTCGATGGGATTATTCTGCAAATTATTTTTACAATTAATGAAGCACTACCGGTTTACTTTTTACTAACCTTCAAATTGTATTTAGGTAAGGATGTTAAATTAACCCTATAAGTTAGCCGTCTTATATAATAACGTTTAACAGTTAATTGTGGAATTCGTCAGATTATTAGGCTAATAATATCCAAAAGACAAAGAAATTATTCAAGCAGGGTGTTAAAATAAATGTAAAAATTAAATAAAAAACACCAAAGTCCAACTGAGATTGAGCGTAATATTAATTTCTCAATTGAGCACATCTATCATAATTTTCACAACATGTAAAAGAATACAACTAATGCATTAAGATTTATTGTATATAGTTAATGCAAAGTAAATCATAAAAACATTTGCTGCTTATAGAGATTTAATGATTTATGCAACAGATCTTACAAGATAAATATTAAAAATACACACAGGGAAATGCAAACACAGATATTTTACTTAATGCAAACTTACCATAGGCTACTGTACATTATGCTAAATTGTGCAGTTACAGTTATGTTATCCAATAATAAAATACATATGCAGAATTTCATCAGTACAATTGTATAAACAGCAGTCAGAAAAAAAAAAAACTTTTGTAAATGTACAGTATTGAACGCATAATCAAAAGAAGAAAGGTGTTCTCCGCGTTGTATCATGATGAATTTTTTTTAACATAGGGAGGATGTTTTCTCTTGTCTTTGATATACCAAATCCGCTATTTAATTTTAAAAACATTAATTAGCCAAGGTTCGTATGCAAGTTTCCCTTGCAGTAAATGCGAGCCGAAGCTCACCAACGCCATCTTCTGCATCAGACCCATATTCCAGCTGGTCCGTTACTGTTTTGGTTTCCCCCTTGAAACATTTCCGCTGTGGTCCGCGCAATATGCAGTGCGTTTCTTATTTGCACGTGTTGTGAGGTTGGCAGCAATTGTGTTGCCAACTTGTTGAAAATGTTTTCTTAATGTGCTGGCCACTAAATCGTTTTGTCGAAGTAAGGACTTCCTTATGTCGTGGACTCGAGATGCTATGGTGAGGGAACAACATATTGTTCTCATGGTTTATTGCGTAAACAAACCTGTGTGACCACAGCAACCCGGGATTATCAGAGATGTTATATATATTTAATATCACGTCCCCACGAGTTAATATCTCACTGCCACGACATGATAATATCACGTCCCCGCGAGTTAATATCTCGCTGCCACGTCATGATAATATCACGTCCCCACGAGTTAATATCTCGCTGCCACGACATGATAATATCACGTCCCCACGAGTTAATATCTCGCTGCCACGACATGATATCACGTCCCCACGAGTTAATATCTC
>JAUMHQ010000085.1:7522337-7549309 GCA_032361165.1 Enteromius paludinosus
ATGAATATGAAATAGTGACTGAAATGCACGCCATTATAAGACCTACTGAACTAGCTCTACCTTACAAGATGTCAATCAAGATTAAAATCCTTATTTATAATCGTTTATAATTATATTTATAATTCATAATAATGAAATCAAGAACACATAAAATAAAGACAATGGCTATGCTGTGATTTTGGCTCTATTTGCATGTAAATAGAGTTAGAAACAACATAATATCTATTTTAACTGAAAGCCCTGCGCCTTTCAGCCGCGAGCTGAACAGAACAGACGCAGAGAGAGGTGTGCGCACGCGCTGTGAAAACGAGCTCGAGCGGCAGCACTGGAGACTCGCTGAGGTTTGTCCAAGAAGTCTCTAGATTTGTCGCTAATTGCTTTAAGGGAAAAATGTCGCCAAGAGGGTCTGAATAGTCGCTAGATATAGAGACAAAGTCGCTACGTTGGCAACACTGATCTGTATTGACAACAGAGTGCAAAGAATGATGGGCACGCTTGGGCTGATGGGAATTGTAGTTCCCGCTACCTCCCGTTCGCTCCATTCGCCTGAGCAAACTTTTCTCAGAATACATATCATTTTATCGAGTCATGCGACCACGGTATTATCGAAAAAATTTGATATGGTACAACGGTATTTACAATAGCGTTACATCCCTACTAAATACACACACATGCATGTATGTTTTAGGAAAAATTTTACGTTTGTATATTAAATATATTTATATATGACAATTTCTACGAATATAAATATATACATGTAAATATTTTCAAAATATATGATGTTTGTGTGTGTCTTTATCTATACATAGTACATACACATATCTTATTTAAACAAAAACTTGGATGCGATTAATCATTTGATAGCACTAATAATACGTAATAATACTACTACTTGTATCGAAGAAAGCTGAGACGTTTTTTATTGAAACTGAAATCAAAACAGTACAGAGGACACAGGGCAGAATCAATGTCGAGAAATCAGGCAGAAGTCGGGGCAGGCGGCAGACAATCAAAAAACAGGTCAACAGTCCAGAATCAAACATGGGAATAAACGCGCAGAAATGAAACACTAAAGGAATTCAATCCTCAAAGTGAGTTTGTGTAAGAACCTGGCTTTTATACAAGAGGGAAGGGGTGTGTTGATGAGGATCAGGTGCTAGGGAGTGAGTGCAAATTACAGACAGGTGTGCGTGAGTGATGTATGATGGGAAATTAAGTCCGAAGTAAAGGTGGCGATTGGAACTCAATCTCCAACACTACTACTGCTAATAATAAATCCTTCCTGACACTACTCTGCAGTGAATATGGGTAACAGGATAAACAGAATAGTGATAATAATTCTAAAATTAAAACATCATAATCAATAATAAAAAATTATAAATGGCATTAAAATAAATTAAATTACATTAAATTAAAAAACAAAACTATAAATCCTATAAAAAGCTTTCAAGTTTGAATTTTTGTTGAGCTAGGATATCAAACTGTTACAACACGATTTTCCGATCAGAGGGAATAAAGCACTGTTCCATTTTCTCACGCATGTGCATGGAGCAAAGTCTAATGGCACACCTATTTGTCTTCATTTATAAAAGTCTTTTGTCTTACCATTTAAAACCTAACAAACTTTTCAAAATTGTTACTTCTATAACAACAGGATGAAAGTCACTGTAAATATATTGCTTTTTTTTTTTTTTACAGAGAAAGACAGTAAAAATGCTACAGTAATGCTGTTTTTGTCTATAGTGTATGACCCTGTTTCTATACATAAGTTTCTGTAACCACAGCCACTGTTTTTTACTGCGAACGTAAAAGGATCTTTTTTTTTTACAGCAATTCAAAGATATATATTCATTTATATGAATTTAAAACCTACAGTCACCTACAGTCTATACAAAAGGGCTGTATGTATTTTAAAACAACTGAAATTAGTTTGTGAGAAAAGACTACAGTGCTGTTGTGCGTCAATACTGTAGTGATATTATAATTGGTTGACCAATGTTAGTTCCTGTGTCTAACAGTTTCTTTTTTCCGTTCAGCGAGTCAACAGCACAGTGTGTACCTCAGGGTCAGGCCAGTCACATTAGAAGCTAGTCCAGAGCTTATCAGCTCTTCCTGGTGAGAGGTCTGTCCTGATTCAGACACTGGTTACCAAGGGTGCGTCACACACATTGCCCAGAGTTTTTGATGTATTGCTTGGTATCACTAGACATGTTCACACTGGTCCAGAGGATTGAGTTTCTGTGAGAACAAAGACATGCAGTTTTGAGATATCCACGAAAAAATAGTTACACACCAGGAACATATTGCAGACACATAAATGACGTTTTTTCCAGAAAGAGATTTGCATCCAATTCCGTGAAATTTGAATGATGCCCAGTTGAAAAAATGGCCTTTAAAAGCTAGTTATTTTATGGTTATAAAATAAATTTTCATTTGCTGTATGTTGCATTTCACTGTGACTTACGCATCTATTACAAATTATATAAAAAAGTATTTTCTTTTTTTATTTGTTTATTCTTTTGTAAAGTAGTATTCTATAGCGAGTGTAGCAACTTCCTGCTAGCATGGTATAAATGCTCTCAGTTCCTGTGTGATCACAGACAGTTCTCATGTTCAGTGCAGTTGACTACAAACAGCTTTGATGGAGAAATCAAGTATGCTAAATTGTACTGAAGACCCAGAATCAGAGGTAAAAGATATTTTATAGATATCTGTAACATGAAATGTGACGTACATGTCAAATATCTCTGTAATGAGCACAAGTTTGATAAATCTTTGTAGAGAATCAATTGACGGTTCAATACAACAAAAAATATACACTTCCTAACTCTGCTTTACTCAACTTACGTCTAAATCAAAAATCTGAATCAAACACACACTCACATTGAACATTTCGTATTTTTACACTGCTTTGATGTCATGTTTGTAGTATTTCCTAATATCACTCCTAGTATTGTTCATATTGTATATAAATATATTTTTTTCAATATATTTTTGAAAGTTGACAGACTAAGCTAAACCGGTTATGAATTGTAGAGGCCTATATAGGAAGGAAAACTCTGAAAGAGTTTTACAAAACATTATTACCCAACTGAACTATGCAATTGCAAATGAGCGACACACTGGAAATGCATTGAAGATTAGTTTTGGTCAAACCATGAAAACTGTGACCAAATGTCATTTTTGTGTTTGCTCGTAGTACTCATGGTGGTGCACTTTATTCTACTTTCTTTTTGAGGGGTTTTTTGCTCTCAAAACAACACTTTTCATGGTGCCAGGGTCATGTTTTTTTTTTAATCCAATTCAGTTTGTACGCAAAACTGAATTTAATGTAATTCGCTTTGGATAAAAGTGCAATAAAATACATATATTTATGTGCTAAAGAACACAAATACGGATGCAAGCGCTTTACCCAGGTTTGCCTTGGTTCCTCAAACTCTGACTTTCAATCTTTACTTGCAGAACAACAAGTCCGACGTAAAAGCTATCATGGCTCGATTCCAAGCAGGAAATGTATCTACGGATGGGACTCCAGGTGTTCGTCCAAAACCACCTGTTCAGCCCACCTTGTCTTCAGGCCCAGCAGTTCTTATTAAAAAGCCGCTTCTTGAAAGTAGCCTATCTAGTGGAGTAAGTACTACCTCAATTGCCCCTAAACCTAAGAGCACAGTCAACACAGCTAGAAGCGCTCCAGACATGCACGAAGCTCCAAAGTTAAAAGCTTTTGGGACTAGGTTTGAAAACACGCAGGAGAACAACAAAATCAACTTTAAAGTTCCCGTTAAACCCAAACCACCAGACTCATCCCAGGACTCTGAGACTCCAAAGGTCTCATTCCCAAAGGTACCACTACAGAAGCCTCCTTCAAGCATCATGGCGAATGATTCAAAGGTAACCAGTCCAAAACCAATGACTCCTGTGGCAAAACCACCCTGGGTCAAAGACGTCCCGAAAGCTGAAGACAATAGCACTAGCCCTAATCCCACTCCTCCAAAAATGCCATCAGCACCCAAACCGAAAAGCTCTATAGCTATGCTACGCCAACAACCGGAGGAAAGCAGCAACGTAGAATCTGCTGTAAAACCGTCCATAGTATCTAATGTGAAACCATCAAGTTTACGTATTAAAAATAGCTTCATCAAACCAGAGGAAGCTGTCAAAGATGGTGCTAAAGTAATAAGTGCTAATGAGACCATCTCAAAGCCTGCAGCTCCTAATAAACCCAACGTGCCAAGAAAATCATCTGGACCTCCTGTACAGACAGCCAACAATGATCCTTCGGCGCCCAAGAAGAAACCTTTACCCAATACCTACGCTTTGGGCACTGCTCCTGCCAAACCCAACAGACCGCCCAAAGTCAACCTTGAGAAGTTCAAGAAGGGCTCAGAGGCTTCAACCTCAACTGAAAGTGAGTACTGCCTGTTTAGCACAAAATACATAAAAAACTTTTTTTATGGCAGCATCCGAGGTAACAAAACAAAAAGCAGCAAACACTTCATCAGTCACATTAAAGCCGCAAAGACTTTGTACGCCACTGCTCATAGACAAGAACAGTAGAGTAGACCTTGGGCCACAGTGGTTTTGGTGGTTTTGCTTCTGACTGCTCTGCTTTCCTCTAAGACTGTTAGCAAGACTGCACAATATAAACACCATAAAGTCATCAAGACAAGAAACTGTGAGCAGACGCATATCTTAGTCAGTAATTCAAATCCAAATGAGGAACATCACATGACTATAATTTATGCACAGTGCAACATACTTGCTTTTGATCTTTAGTCAGATATATTACATTTTTACAGCATGTGAATCGCCATCAGAGCGCCCTATCGTGAAAGGAACCTCCAGGTGCATGTGCTATCAAACAGCAATAACAAAATATTGGAAATTCAAGATTTCCTGCATGCACTGAACCAACTTCCTCATTTCAGTTTCTGTGTACACTTGAGAGCTGAAGTCAGTGAAAAAAAAAACAGGGAAGCTCATTCAAAATAGGAACATAGTTTTAGAGATAGCTTTCATTTTTAACTTGTGATAATGGTGAGATCCTGTACAGGACAAGGTTTCCCCACTAGTACCGTGTGAAAATTCATACGCTATGTTGATCGAACCTGCACAAATTTCTTTCTTCTGTGGGACACCAAAGTAAATATATTGTAAGCCAGCAGTGTTCTTTTGAGTTCCGTGACTAAGAAAGTCATTCAAATATGAAAAGACACAAGGGTGAAAAAATAATGACACAACTGACATTTTGGGTGAACTGGTTAACTATTTCCTTTCAGGTCCTGGACCAAAGAATGTAACTCCCCCTCCCCCACCTGCCGCTCACCCCAGTATTCAGCCACCTCCACCCCTGCCCTCTCAACCCTTACGTCCCAACCTGCCCCCGCGACATCCAGGACCTATGTGAGTACCACAGAAATGCCTCACTTAGCACTGTGACTGAATGATTCAGATTATGACAATTCCTTTAACATCTGAATGTTAAGATAATTCACACCCTTATATTTGTCTGCAGAATTCAAGATGAGAATTATGATGACGTGGATAGCTTTAGAATGGGTAAGACCTATACACAGCAATACTAAATGCTATATAAAAAAAAAATTTCAAAACATGAAAATGTAAAGGGATGGTTGACTGTTTTTATAAGGCTTGATTGTATTTATGGGCTGCAGTCTAACATGCTTCATTAATGCTAGGGACGTTTTTTTGTTGTTGTTGTTTTTTTAACATTACTTTTTTCACAGAATTTAACTGTATTTAAAACCTATCCAGAGGCAGACAGTAGTCAAGTGCATTTACTTGAGTATTGTACTTAAGTACACTTTTTGAGTATCTGTACTGTACTTGAGTTTTATTTTTTCTGGAAACTCAAAACTTTAATTTCACTACATTTGAAACACAAATATCGTACCTTTCACTCCACAACGTTTCTACCAAGGTCCTCAAAGTAGAAAGTCATGTCTATGTAGCAGCTTTAAAGACAGTGGGTGATTTTTCTAAATGTAACTGGTGTTTTCACGGGTGATAGACAGCCTATTAGTGGCAGTATGCTTGGTTTCAAAACAAAATGTTTTGCCTACACGTAAAGCAGTGTTGCTGTTACATGGTTGTTTAGTTAAGTTAGCAGGTTGGATTATTTCTTATTTTTATACGTTTTTTTCTGATTTGAAAAAAAATTTGACTGTACACTTGACTCAAATGTGGATGAATGAATACACCTCACCGCAACAGCTGTGTAAGAACACTACCATGCTGTTTTGTGATGGCAGGAGTGTTAAAGGCACTAATTTCTGAAGATTAGTTGTCTTTTGCTGCACATCAGAAATATACTCTTTGACCTTTCTCATTGTGATGGATGAATAAGGGAATTTTGTTCTTGTTTACAGTATATTCCTGTGAAACAGGAAGCCAGGGCTGAATAATTTCCTAATTTTGTGAATAACAATGAAAATCTACTTATATTTTACTCATATGAAGTTGATTATGACTGTCCCAAAGTCATATTTGCCAAAATATGTTCAGTTGTTTGATTTCTATTTTTTTTTTTTTACGTTCTTAAAAGCTATTTATTATGCAGATATTACAAACTAGTCTAGTCTAGTCCTGAATACTAGTGTATTCAGTAGGTTGCTTCATATTTCTAAGGTATTGCAGTAAAACAATGCAACAATAATAAAACTATGCATAAATGTACTCATAATACTTAATTACTTTTCAAAGCAAATCCTTCTATACTTTCACATAAGTAAACATTTGTGTTGACAACTTTCACTTGCAATGGAGTAATATTTGACCAGTAGTATCTATACTTTTACTCAAGTAATGGAGTAAAAGTACTATCCCTTCTGATAGGTTTTATGAAGCCTCTAAAGCACCTTCAGCGCATGTCGAAACATCACGCCCTTCACCTCCGCTGCTTGTGCTCTGGTGTTCAATTGTAAACAATGGCATCATCGATATTGCTTTAGAACAGTGCTTTTGAAACTTGTGATTCCATTAGAATCGTTAGAAGACAGAATCACGATTCATATATGAAGTTTTTTTGTGCACCCTAGTTTTCTCTTCCTCTTCTCTAAAGCAGCGCAGCTTGTTGCACTTTCCCGGGGCACAGTACATTTTGTTGTTGCTCTCTGTAGTCTGTTTTTGTAGGCATTAAACTGTCATAATTTTAAAAGAAATTAACCTTTCAGCATTGTAACTTTTGCAGATATTGTTGCTCAAACAGCAACATCTCACACTAACTAATGTGACAAATGTCAAATCGCAATCAACCACCCCTTTAAACGTTTCAAATAACTGTTCTCTATTTTACTATAATCTTCAGTCTCACAAAGTCAGTTGTATTTCTTAGTATTTTTGTCGAAACAAAGTGCGACTGAAATAGTGAACCTCTGTAAATGTCTTTACTCTGACTATATATAAATATATATGTACATATATAAAACATTTTAAATGGATAAAAAAAATATATGTAATCCAATTGTATCTAATTTTTACAATAAATTTTTTATCATTACAGGCCAGAAAAACGAGGTAAGAAACATAGTGAATGCATACAAGTACTTTTTTAGAGAGTTCGTGGCACACTGCCTCATGTCTCACCTCTTTTAGGGAAGTGGAAGTGATGGTGAGATATATGAGGATCTTGATGATAGTAGGTAAGACTTTTAAGTTCTATTATTGTTGACATGGTCAGTGAGGTATAGCGGTCACCTCATCCACCTGGAATGGAGCGGCACAAACAGTTTCATCTGCTACTAATCAAATAGTTAATTTCATGTACTTTTTTTTGTCCTAATAAATGGTTAATGTTCCATTTCACCACAGGACTGCTGCAGAGCCGAGTCAACCTCAGAAAAAGCAAGAAAAAGATCTTAAAAATCAGAAAGACCGGGAGAAAAAAGAGAAAGACGCAATTAAGAAGTTTAAAGTAAGTAACGTGTATATTTAGCTTATTTAGGTTCATGGTGATTATAAAGAATTGTTTGTTTTTTCCTCAGATAACAACACCCCTGCAGGTTATCCATCAGGTAAAAGCTAAAGCTGATTGTAAGGGTGGGAAACATGACCTCTCCATAAAGAAGGGCGAGTCAATTGATATAATTCGAATCACTGACAATCCAGAGGGTAAATGGTTGGGCCGGAGTCAAGATGGATCATGTAAGAGTTCACACTGAAAAAAATAATAGGTATATATTTGATGTGAACTGGTAACTGATGCCCTGAGAAAAGATGACGTTGTTATTTCTCTATATTCCAGTTGGCTACGTCAAAACGGAGATGGTTGAGATCGACTTCAGCGTCTTGAAGAATAAAGGCCTGTCTCTTCCTCATAGCTCAGAAACTGAAGAGGTGTACGATGACGTCGAAACTATGGACGAACAATTGTAAGAGCCTGTAACACTTTTAAACAAAATATTAACACATTTAAATGCACATACCAAAGACCTTCATTTACTAGCAATGTGAAAAGGCAGATTTGATCTGGATGCCACTTTAAGAACTTTTCTAGTCTCTCGTCCAGGCTAGAAAGTCAAGAAACTAGAAGTTGCACCGTTTTTAGAATTTACATGAGAATTTGATCACACTTTAAGTTTTTTAAGCTCAAATTCTCACTATTAACAAACCATAAACTACGACTTTGCCTCGATAACCTTCTAATTTGCTGCTTATCAATAGTAAGGTATGATTATGGATGTGTAATATGATCATGCAGAAAATGTGTTTTATAAATGCTAATAAACAGCCAATAACAGGCATGCTAATGAGCAAGTAGTTAATAGTCAGAATTGGTCCCTATACCAATGGGTTATAAAACAAAAATGTATATTTCTCTTTCCTACTTCAGGAATATGAATGGGCAGCGGGGTAAGTTTTAATACAACAAATTAATTTTCCAACTAATTGACTGTAAGGTTTGTTTAATAATAAGTAGTATCTGTGAATGGAATTGAAGTGAAAAGCCTGCCCTCTGCTGTTTACAGTTGTTTTACCTCCACCACCAGATGATGATGTGTATGATGATATACCCGATTCTAATATTAATCCAATCAGGTAAGAATGAATAATAAAAAATAGAATAGAATATATAAGTGTGTATTATACTGTTTGTATGAGTCTGTATTACACGGATTGTTGTCTGGCCACTCGTTTTATGGATCTGTCTCACCCATACTACATTCCTCTGAAACCATAGCACTGGAGATCCCAGGTCTCTCTTAAAAACACGCAACTTCTTGGAAATGCTCAAAAGCTCGGTTGAAAGAAGAAAAAGCCAACTCCACAATAACGAGTAATTTTTACATTAGTAAGATGGACAATCAGGCAATGTTACTTTTTGATTTCCAATCACAATCGCATGTACAACGGCAACCATTTGTTCTAACAAAGCAAACTGATTAAATGGGTCATATGATGGTTCTAAAAACTGATTGGCTGAAATGTTACCATAACGTGATGCCGCGCTATGACACCAAAACAATAAAACACATTGCAAAACCTGCCAGCATAGTCTGCCGTGCAAGTTTTAGGAATCCGTCCTTCGCAAATCCACTGAACACACTACAATATATGGGTTGAACTGTTCCGGATTAGTGTTGTGAATACAACTGAACCACTGATTTCTAAGTAGTTTCACTTTTGCAATGAAACACAGCACGTCCAGCAACTGGCAGAAACACGACAGCAAAAATAGTAGTTCTGCCTTCTTTCTTTGTGCAAACATTTGAGGCGTGTGATTAAAGTAAATGCCCTTGAAACTTGACAGATCTTCTTTATGCACCAACTTTGTAACACTCTAGAGAGAATGGAAAATTTGAAAGAGCATCACATGACCCCTTTAGCGGTTCATTCTGCAATCGATTCGATCTGTGCGGAAATGCCAAACAGCTCCTTCGAGGAAATTCTTTGGAGCCTCCTGTTATTAATGCTTTTCTAATCATTTCTAACCATAACATTACTATATATTTTAATGTGGATGATTTAATATTGCTGTGTCCTTTTCCCAAGACTTTAACCTCCCTTGATTTTGCTTTGTTTCTTAAAGAAAAAAAATTCATCCCGAATGAAATCACTATAGTGGCTGTTGCCCATAAAATTAAATTTATTTTTATATTTATTTACCTCTAACAATCTGTTTTTAGCATTCCTCCCCCTCCACAATTTACACCTGAAGGCAATCAAGGTACAAATTATTTTTTATTTCTACACCACGCCTTCCAATTAACTATAAAAACCAACTGTGAATTATTTTCTCTTGTAATTTTTACCACACAGACGCTTCCCAAGACATATATGATGATGTTGATTCATTTCCTCCCACTCCATCACCTAGCAGGTAAACAGATATTACATTAAGTGATTTAGCATTAATGTTGTAAAACAAGAGGAGGTCATGTAAAGAATTTAACTCTTAAAATGCACCATGCTGTATTAGCTTGATATTATCATATATTATAATTCATTATTGCAGCCTTCCTCAAATGAAACCTAAAGGGGCCAAAGTGCCAGAGGACCCAAAAAAGCAAAAGAAGTTTGAGAAAGAAGAAAAGGAATTTAGAAAAAAGTTTAAGGTGCGTATGAAATAGCAGTATTATGCTGAGTTATCTGTAAACACAGAGTGCTTACTTTATTCGCCATTTACTTTACCAGTACGATGGTGAGATTCAAGTGCTTCATCAAGCAACAATTGCCACCAGTAAGAAGGGAAGTGGGAAAGACCTGACCGTACAAGCCGGGGAGACTGTGGATGTCATCAGCAAATCTGACCCTGACAAATTCATCTGTAGGAACAAAGAGGGCAAATGTAAGTGACATTATATGTGACGACTCCCCATGAGACTTGATCTACACCAGGACAAGCATTAGCAATGATGACATTGTAAACTTTACTTTTCAGTTGGATATGTCTCAGCCAGCAACATCCACACAGAGTAAGCTACTCGGAACTGAACTGTGAATTGTATTTCCAATGTATAAACATGCAAAACTAAACGTTTTACCTTTTTTTTTTTTTTAGTGATGAGGTCTATGATGACATTGGAGATGGTAGGCAGCAAATTCATTCATTTAAACATTACACAAACAATTTTAACATGTTAATTCTCCTAATAGATGGGATATTGTAATTTAAAACTGGTGCAGAAAATATTAATAGAACAGATAAATAATCAATTCACACTTTTTTACAGACTGCATCTATGACAACGACTGAAAACCTGATGCCATTATCAACATTTAATTTTCTGGTGCAGCTTACTATTTCTGGCCCTTGATTGTTGGTGTTGAGTGTATTTATTGTATAGACAAATGTAGTATTAGGTTTAAATAAACAACCTAGTGTTATCAAGACATCATAGTTAACTTGCCTCAGTCAAAATAAATGGCTTTTCCCTCAAATTGGCCTCCAAAAATAGGTTTCGCTTTTTTTTTTTCTGTCATGCGTTTCATAAAAAAGCTGAAACTAAGATGTATTTTTGTTCCTGAGTGAAAGGCAGTATTTTGTAACCAGTCTCAATTTTCTCATTTACATTTTTATTTGTAAATACCACACTGCAAAAGGCTGAACTGTTTTCATTACGTGCTGTAATAAATGAACACATTTGCACCAATTTTAAATTCAGCATGCTAATTACATTGACCGATAAATATTTATCTGTATAAATGTTTTTAGATCTGTGGAGTAAAAATATTGTTTTTAATTAAAGGGACTGAGTAGCATTTTGTGTTATTATGTTTTAATTTGATACTAATAGGCTACTTGCTATTATTAGGCCGGAACCTTGAACATTGGAGTGCATATAAGACCTCTACGAGCAACGCAGAAATTCTGTATAACTACTAAGCAAATATTTTTAATATGAACACATTCACTCTTATTTGTATGTCTGATATGTCGCAAAACGCCTCGCCACTTTCAGTTAATTACGTAAAAGACACCAAAACGACATTATTTGAGAAAATGTCCAACAGTTCGCATCGCTTAAAATACCCTGTCGGTCGTTTTAACGTTTCTATAGTACAACAGCTGTAGTAATATTAGTTGTTTTAATGTTTATATAGTGTTAATAACGTTAAACCTGGTTTCTGTCTGGCGCGCTCTCCTTCTGTTAACAGTAAGCCCCGCCTACTTTGATTTGATCATTTTATCAAATATTTTATTCTTAATCAATTTTTTTTTACATATTTCTGTCATCCTAACAACAAACAGATGGCTGCGAATTGTCTGAATGAATTTTCTAGTTGATTTAAAATATCTTTAGTTCTTCGAGATAATGTAATGTTATGAATATTAAATATTATTTTACGAAATATTGCAGTTTATTAAAAGTAATTTATCTGTGCACTTGTCGTCTAAGTGTACAATTTCTCTGATGACAGGAGGAACCATTTCACTCAGACATACATCATAAGCTATAAATTATTCATTAATTTCGTGCTTAATTGCTCTGAAGATGTTTAAACAACAAAACACCGGGGAGACAAAAGAAAGAAAACAAGTACAACAGTACAACAACATGGAAACCAGCCTTTATATTTGGTGTTTCTGTGGTTCTACAATGAGAACGAACAACTTCTTTAGAAAACAGTTTGTGGATTTTACATTGAGCACAGTAGCCATGCACAATGCACATTAAATAACGTAGGATACCGGTGACAGCTTGTTAGCTTACAAAAATAAAATATTATGTACAAAAGTTTTTCAACTGTTCACAAAAACATCACACGTATTGCAGATTCTCTCCTCTCCAATAAAAGAAACATTGAAACAATGCACAATAGTTTCGAAGTATGAATCAGTTCTTGCTTATTTTGTCCTAATGTGCACTTTTTATGTACAATATAATTCAGACAATGCTTTTAAAGAGCATGTACTGCATTAAATATCTATCAAATAACAGTTAAGCAGATATGCTTAAAGAGTGAAAACATCCTTGGCTGAATTACTGTACTAGTACCATTTCTGTACAGCCATCAATATTCCTGCTCATATGTATCCAAAACTGCATTTTAAAGGAAAGTGTAAACGTGCAAGAAACTATGTGACAATCTTCCAGATGGCTGATATTTGTATCTGCGTGCTTAAAATAATATCCCTCATGCTATGGAGAATGATTATCTCTCTAAGAACAAGTGAATGTGAAAATAAAGAAAAATATTTTAAGATAGATAGATAGAAGCTTGTGTCGGTGGGTCGGCAAAACATTTTTATATCTTTGGCTGCAATAAAATAATTTGAAATGTCTGCATATCTCTGAGCAAAGAACCAATAAATAGATTTATGCCCAAAAATTCTGTCCTTTTATGCTTGATGAGACTAAACCTCTCAAGAGGCCTTGGCTAGAGCATTTCTCCATGTATCTCATTTTAGAATCATTTTTGCGTTTTAGAGGCATGCATTTAAAGTACAACATCATTTAAAGCATCGGTCTAACACCTAACCTCGCTAATCAAAGTCTGTCGTATGTCTGAGGGAAAACGGTGTCCTTTCGCTTCCATTCTCTGTCAGCTTAACCACTCGGCACCCAGCAGCACAAGATGTAGTTTCAGTCCAAGAGATGCAACAAATAGGAACTTCCAAGAACTTGCAGAAAACCGTCTGGTCTCACATTGAACTGAAAGGCGTAAAGCGTTGAGGAAGGCTCGGGGTGACTGAAAAAGCTTTAGGTGTACATAGACTAAAACAGGATGTCAGTGCAACAGTTTCTAATACTTTCAGTTCAGCGTGTGTTGGCAGTCGGAGCTGAACACCTGGAAAAGAGGAAATTAAAACAGAAATTGGAGAGCTTTCATTTAACTGATCTATTAGAATATTTACAAGTCTTCTAAATATTATACCTGTAAGTGTATCCTGATATGATGGCCTCCAATGACAAGCTTCCGTTATGAACCTTCTTTGCACTTGTCGGGTATCCGGCGGTCCATCATCCCCCTCAGATGTGGGATGAAGGACAGAGGCAACAAGAAAGCAGGGCGCACACAAACACACACATATTTGTGTGTGTGTGTGTGTGAACATGTGTGATGTAAGATATAGGGAGAAGAGGAGCTGTTTTGTGGAGGCCATTCACAGGCAGGTGAGTGCAGGTGAAGTCAATGTCATTTATGACTGGGGCTGACCACAGTCGGGGTTGGAGGGTAAACTAGTGCGACATTGACCCGCTCCGAGCCATTCTTGGGGCAGATGATCTCAGTAAGTCCCTCAGGTCGCGGCTGGCTTAACAGCTCACCTATAATAACAACAAAAAAGATACAATTGTTCAAGTCACACAGGTTTACACACCATGAAGATTTTACAGGGCTCCAGAATTTATATTTTCGTTTCGGAATGACTTGATAATTAATCCAACTTTTCTTACTAATTTTGGGGTGCCGTTTTATTTTTTTTAGCATGTCACACTTTCTCTCAACATATGATATGCATTTCATGGGATTTTGCTTTCAACAAGCAGGGGAAGTAGTATTGTATTATCCTATAATCACTAGAAAAACTACCACAAAGACATGATCTTTCTCTGACCCAGCTTACGGCTAATTATTACATTTTAAGCCACTTTAAATATATTAAAAATAAGACATGGTACACAGCAGAAATGCTTCTCTAGCTTAGATTTTGTCTTGTTTCCAGCTAAAATATCTAAAAAAATTGTCTTTAGCAAAGTAATCTGCTAATGGGTTAGTAAAAATAATCTTGTTTTCTGTTCGAAATAAGATTATTTAGCTTGTTCTAAGCAAATATAAATTCACTTATTTTCCTGAAAACTAGACAATATTTTTTTACTCGCCTACAAAGCCCTTCTTAATTTAATTTGTGAAATAATAGCAAATTTTGCGACATATTTGCATATTCTTTACACCTCTATACTAGCCCACATTATTTAACTTTTTTTAAAGTATGGGATTCCTAGTGAAAACCTATTTTACTATAACCATTACAAATCTCCACCAATAAAAACGCTTTTTTGATCATGTCATTCACAATGCTGCATGGGATTGTAGTTTTTCATTCAAGCCATTTGTGTTGTACAATTTTCGCATATGGACTCACACAAAGCCATATTTTTGCCAGTGGTGACTAGATTCTGAATTACAGACACACATTTTTATAGTTCATTATTATATGAATCCTTTATATAAATTATTACTCCACTTATATCCATATTTTCACAAAAGACGTTCTATAGGAGTGCCTTCAAAATGTACCACAAGGTGGCGAGGTTTAACAAGCTTTTATCTGGATGTGTAAGATCTTGCTGCCCACAATACATCCTCGTACACAATGGCTTACAATAAGGGTTATAGCTATTGAAGTTTATTCTATTTATCATTTAAAACGCAATGATCCTCTGAAGAACATGTGCCAGTTTTCTAAATACTGTAGAACAGCATCTGTATGATTTAATGAAGTAGATTATGACAGCTCATCTTTAGGATGCAGAACCTGACATGATGAAGTCTCTTCGTCTATGGTACTAAAACAAGTGCGTTAAGCCCAGCCTAAACAGCCTGAATTGATAGGAGAGCTGTCCATGTCTATAAATAGAGACCTGTAATAAAGGATTCCAGTGTGCTGTTCAGCAAGTCAGTAAAAAAATGGGCACGTTCTGAGTACTTAAGGGGGATCAGGCAAACCACAGGAAGACAAAGAATAACATCATGTGTCAATCCGGGAGATTATAGACTGCAGTCATCTGTACATCAGCTTCCATGTCATTCTGTATTCGTTTAAAACAAAAAGCCAAAATCCCAAAATGTCCCAGCTGAATCTGTAATACAGTAATCTGTAATATTAAAAATGTTCTATACAGTGTATACGGGATATTACATGTCACCAAATGACCCAGAACTTGTGACCAAATTTGCCCAAGAAAGTATTCAAACTAGGGTTGGGAGATGTCGACCATCGTACAATGTCTAATGTGAAACATCGCGATGGACGATGATATCGTTGTAGCTGTGGCCAGCATGTGTTTTCGCATGTCTACCGTCTACCGACCCAACCCTAATTCAAACACTCAAAAAGTTCCCATGAAATGTAAACGGTCCTCTTTTATCTTTTCTGCTTTATATAGTTTAGACTATAAATATGTCTGAGTGTAGCAAAAAAAAGAAGACAGTTGAGAAATGATTGGATCGGGTTAATTAGCTTAATGTTTTTGATTAAAGACTATGAGGGTACATTAATAAAATGTGCATGGATAAACATTGCACTTTTCCATCAAAAAAATTACCTGTCAATTTTGATTACTATTTACAGCTTAAACCAGCACTTATATAAATGTGCTATTTTAAGACTTTAGAAGCAATTATCCAATTTTATGTATTGGTTTATTTTTAGTGGAAGCATGGAGTTTGTTTCCCCTTTAATTCACTGCTTAATTTGATCTTTTACATTTTGTAATGCAATGATAACCTACATTTTTTTTTTTAAGTTCACACTTTTTGAAGATACTGTAAATTCTTTCATTTGTTATGTAGCTAGTACCCCCCCACCCCCACCGACTATAAATAAACCGTGAATAATCCAATCCATATTAATGATGTAATAATGCAAGAAAAATGAAATTAGGAAAATTTCCTGTGAAAACTCATAAATGTGTATTTTAATGCTTTTAACTGTCTACATCACATTATATGCCCTCGGCAAAGTGGCCCAACTCGTACAGCACTTCCACCATTAGCTCGACTGATTTTCTGCTCTCCTTCTTTCTAAATAAAGGAGCAATTCCACTAGACTGAACTTAGTCACGCAGCTGAAAGGTGAAGGCCAAAGCAAGGCCAATAAGCTAGTAACCGGAGCAATGTTAGATTAGCAAACAGTTACCACACTATGAACAGTCTTTTCTGATTCTCCACGTTTTTACTGTAGACAGACATTAGGAAATTAGTCATCAGGTCCTTTATGGGAATCAAACAGCATAAAGGCTCTTGCTGATTCATTCTTCATTCTTCAGTCTGCCTCATAGTTCTGTAATGTGTGTTGGAACGCAGTCATTTCTGGCATCAAAAGTCTTCCATTTTTCCTGACTTTTGCCCTCAGTAACATTTCCAGGTGCTTTTCTGCACTCGGGCCTGTTTGTTCCTCTGCCAGATTCTCCATTTCTGCATCACAATCTTTTTTTTTTTTTGTTCTTGCTCTCTGAGATGCATTACCAGGTCCTTAAAAGGTAAAGTGCACTCCCAGCAAAAGTCAATACCACTGTACAACAAGACTTAGTAAGCAAGAATTGCTAGCAGGCTTATGGATAAAACACAAGAGCCATGAACCATGATGAGCTCTAAAGGCCTGTGCAGTGAACAATGACATCTCCAGACCTTTTTTTCTTTGTGTGTGTTTGAGACACAAGATGCTTTTCTATGTTCTGTTATTTCTGTCATGACCATTCTGAGAGTTAAGCGTAGTAGGACAATGCTTATGTGTTTGGTCTTGGCAGAATAGATCTGCTAGTACTGAGACTTGCATCTGCCAATACATCCGCAGACATACTGCTGTGAGAATGTAGGAAACACTCCTACTGCTCACATGACATGCATAAAATTACCCCCATATAACATGTATGAAATTAGCCCATAGCAAATCTATACAGGTGGAGCTGGGGAAGGAGGAGGGTTTCTAAAATGCACTACAACTGATACAGCAAATAATTGAACGTTGAGCAGCTCATGTGAAAAGACACCGATCAGCTGTGACATGCGAGTTAGAGGGCTGCATCGGGATTGGGACCCAAGTTGAAGTTTGAGAGATATTATCATATGCTTACATCTCTTCATTGGAAATATTATCTTATTCTTATGTCTTGTGTTAAAAGTATGCGTAAAGTGTTTTAAAACATCTTTAAATGATGAGCAGAAGTTCCTCTTCTTGATAGAAAGAGTAAATCAGTAATGAAAACAGGTCAGGTAGATCAGTGGTGAGACTGCTAGCCATATTATTGCACTGTAGGGGTTCCCTCCACCCCCATGGCTCATTAGACTTCCCTCAGAGCCATGACACTTTCTAAACGTGGTTTACAGGTCGTATATCTGGTTAGCTATTTGAGATCCGAGTATCAACTTTGCGGGCTTGAGGGAATTTTAAACTCCAAACATGCGGGGTGGCAATGTTGCAGTCATGTCGAGGTCAGGTCAGCTGACTCGCTTCAGTCCACAATTATTACTAATTAATGAGAGACAGGGTGCAGGATGACAGTGAATGGAGTAATTCCACTTTCACTGCTTGAGAAACAAGTGTAACAACAACTAATGAAATATATAGTAATTTGTTTAAATTTGTATGTATTGGGAAGTTACCCTTCACTACCGAAATGTCCTCTATTGCCAGCTTTTAATTAGGGCTGGGCGATATATATCGTACGATATATTATGCGCATTTCTTCAGTAAAGACGGTTCTTTGATTAGCAGTAAATCTCCATCAGCTGTTTTTAAATGCAGCGCCAGTTTATGAACAGAGCCGTAGACCACCGACAAGCTACGCGTTGAGTTTCGCGGGTGATTCAATGGCGCAGCTTCTCAGTGATCTACGGCTCTGTGTATAAGCTGGCATTCCCTTTGAAAACAGCTGACGGAGATTTACCGCTAATCAAAGAACCAGCTTTACTGACGAGATGCGCATATCGTTCGATATATATCGTCCAGCCCTACTATTAATACAAACACTCACCTTTGCTCTTACAATAACAGGTGAAACACTGCCACCCAAAACCTTGAGAAAGGCCAAGGCTTTTCAATAATGAAAAGGAGGCCTAATCCTGTGACACACAAATCACACAATCACTACCGGGAGGTAAACCTGTCCTACGCCTGGAGGCAGGGAGGGAACCCAGCGAATGAGTTACCTACACAATAAGTCTAGAAACACTGAATCTATAAACACACTTCCACAAGGGCACGCTGCAGTTTAAACATCCTGTCCTCCCTGGGACAGGAAGCAGCAAAGAGAATGAAACAATGAGGCACATCTCCATAACAAAGCCCACTGTTGCTACACGGCATGTCTGGCTTTGACTTCACTCCTACAG
Source organism: Enteromius paludinosus (assembly GCA_032361165.1). Classification (NCBI taxonomy): domain Eukaryota; kingdom Metazoa; phylum Chordata; class Actinopteri; order Cypriniformes; family Cyprinidae; genus Enteromius; species Enteromius paludinosus. The sequence continues at coordinate 7,541,358 of JAUMHQ010000085.1, forward strand.
TCCAATGCTCATACTCAAGATCTTGCATTCCAATGGCACAATCTTCATCTTTTGTGTCCTGTGCTAACAGTCGGCCATACTCAATCACTAACTCTCAATAATTAAAACAATATGAAGTACACTGGCAAACGGAAATATGCAAACATTGGAGTCAGACATACCAGTCTCTCATTTCATGACTGATTTTAAAACCTCTCTTGCACATTAAAAAAACATTTTTTTAATGGTTTATGAAGACAATTTTAGTGGATGCACATAAACTGATCATTGTTTTCCTCCTGGTTTCACAGATAAGGTTTAAGACTAGTCCTAGACTAAAGCTGCTGAAAAAAACTTGCACTGAATGATACTAAAACATATCACAGTGCCTTTGTTTTGTCTTAAGAGGCATGTTAATAAAAATTGCTTAAATGTCCTTATTGAATTGATCCTGGCCATACTGGGCCATAATGTTTTGGCATATAAGCAATAAATGGTTAATAATCTATAATACTTTGCCTAAATAAAAATACACTAAAAAGTACTAATAAATATACAAGTAAGTGTGTGCATGACAACATCAGTAAACAGTATGAAAAAGGCCCATCTTTCAAATATTGGTTTTAAATGACCATTAAATGATGGCAAGGGTAATCTGTCTAAATGTAAAAAAAGGACAAAATCTATCGCTGTCTATTTATATCTATCAATCAATTAGCAATGAGCTATGTGTCACATCTTGAATTAGACACATTACAACCACAAAACACACTTACAAAAGACAAGCGTTTGTCTAGCCCTACTGTCGCATTCCAGATATTTTCCAAAGCTGTTTTATCTTTAACGCATTCATGCTGTGACTCGCTCTGCAGCCCTTTTGTGAAGTCTGAAATCTGGGTCAAAGACATCCCGGAATGCTTCATCTTTTTCTCAAGTGTCCAGAGGATGTAGATTCAGAAAGGTACTGCCAAAACTAACTGCCTCCGGAATTAACAGCTTGTAGCTGACATAGCGCTTGTCAAACAGAGGTTCAGCTTGATTTATTGAATCGTTCACAACAAAACAAAAGAAAACCACGGATATTTGTGATTTTTTTTTAACCTATGTTTGGTGGCCAAAAATGCTCACCACGTTTCAAGACCAGGGAAAACTGACTATTTGCTGCAACTGTCTTTCTGCACCACATATGGTGGTACGCATCAGTCATTTCCAACAGTTTGACCTCTAGCTCAGTGTGGCGGATGGTAAACAGTGATCAAGCAAGACTGTAGGGTGAACAGCAGGATGAGATGTGAGCAGTCACTCAAGGCCGGCGACCTGGGACGGAGGATTATCGCTTTGAGTGATAAAGCACAAAGCCCGACAGGGAGTGAATCAGGGTCATCTCCACACATACACACGTATACAAACAGCTTATGCTGACACAGAAATAGACTTGGCTTTCAGAATGTGGTCATAAAGGAATTGCAAAAAAAAGATTTTTTTAAGTTGAGTTAGCTGTTTTTGCACAAACTTTATTTTATATATATATATATGTGTGTGTGTGTGTGTGTGTGTGTGTGTGTGTGTGTGTGTGTGTGTGTGTGTATGTATGTATGTATAACTGATGTAAACAAACGTATCACATGTGCATGCATTTATCGGCACGTGGCCAGAGCTTAACAGCCGTCTGGATTCAGATGTCTCAGTCATCGCCGAGTGTCCTGATGAGATTTCCATGCATCTGTCTGCTCTGCTGAAAAAGCCAAACGCCTGAGGTTAAAAGACAATACCATTTAAACATATGCTCAGTGCTTTAAGAAATCTGTCACTGAACAGCCCTGGAATCCAAATTCTGTTCACAGCCACTAAGAATCAAATAAATATCTCTAAGAAGAACAACAGCGATCCATTGACGTCAACAGTTGAATCAGGAAACATAGCAAAATGAACATAATCATTAACTAAAGGGTGGACCACTTTAAGTGAATCTGTATTATATTCATCTACAAAACCAGAAAACAAAATGTGTTCGAACTAGTACCCAAGAACTGGCAACTTTTGAGTCATTTTCATGGGTCTTAACACACATACTGAGATAGAAGCGTAACAACAGTCATTAGGTGTGTATGGAACGACTGACATGGGAGACGAATCATGACTGGAAATGACTCAAAATCAGCCCCATCAAAATTTCATTCATTGCAGACAATGAGAGAAAATCACAGGAAGGAATCATGACAAATCCATATCACTGTCTCTCAGTATCACTACCGATTTCTGAGTATAACACACAAACGGCCATTCCCAGACTTGAGCAAGAGCTAAGGAATTCGTAAACATTTATTGTTTTTAAACACAAATCTGATTCCAATGTCTTTTTCATCCCATTCCAATTGTTTCTAAACATTTCATGGCACTCTTTATTCTCCCTTTGCTATCTGTGAACCCCACACAGAGACGTCCATTTAGGACCACAATGTCAAACAGTCTTGTAATCAAAGATCAAGGCAGATCTGGAATAAGCCAGACACAAATGATGAAACAGAACTACATTGTTTCCACTCTAATTGACAACATCATCTAGATTGTAAGTGCTCAGCGTTGGGAAGCTTGCAGCTTGTAGTCTCACCGCCCACTTAAATAAGACATGATCATCTGAGTGAAGTTTTATTTTTCTCCAAATTAATTTTTTTTTTCCATTTTAATTCTTCTGGATTCAGTTTTTTCCATTTTAATTTGTCTAGACACTGTTTTAATTCGGTAATTAAACAGGATTTTATTCAAAGCTTAACAAAAATAACATTTTAACGCCCTATGTGTTTATTTTTCTCAAATTCTGTTTTATTTTTACAAAATAATTCACTAATACTTTATTTTCTGGCTTCATTAAAAATTCATTATTAAAAACATCTATAATTAATATATATATATTATGGATGCAACGGTACAGTGAGCCCACGGTTCGGTTTGTATCACTGGCCTCGGTAACGGGCCTCGGTAACGGTTCGGTTTCGATACATCAATATTACTGTACAGTATAGCGGGAGGTCATTTGCCCTTCTATTTCAAGTTATCAAGGTACAGAGACAATATTAAATGTAAAAAAGGTACAGATTAAGTCGAAACACCACATTTATTTTAAAAAAGAACACTTATTTTTGCCCTCTTTCAAAAACGAACAATATAAAAAGTGCAGTAAAAAGTGAAATATAAACATGAACATTATGCAAATAAATATTGACAGCAACAAGAAAATACTTATGTTTTCTAAATACACTATCAGAACAAGTGGTGGTGGCGCTTACTCGCGTCGTAAAGTTCTGGAATCATTTTGCTGCTGAAACGTTAACCTGCAGCCTGAGCCGGAAACAGAATTGATTCGTTCGTCTCTCGAGTCTTCGGGTTGTTCGAGTCGTTCGTTCATCACGTGACAGCCCCATAAGCTTAATCTATGCAGCCTGAGCCATGCGCGACTGAATGAATCACTCCCACGAGACGACTCGCTCTTCCCGAGTCACATTAAAGATTCGTTCAAGAACGACCCATCACTAGTCTTGAGAATTTCTGACCATAGTCTGATTGTCTATGCGCTTAATACACAGAAAATGCCAATTTTAATTAAAAGGAAAATTTAATGCCTCAAATAGGCTACCGAAATATCGTGGTTCACGTGGGTGTGCCGAACCGAACAGGGCGAACATGAAAACCGTTGCATCCCTAATATATTATATATTATATATATTAGGGCTGTAACGATACACGATATCAAACCGAAAATAAGGGAGTGATAAGGGAGTATCGCGACACACCCCATGACTACCTTGAATTGCACGCAGATGACATATCACGGTTTTGAAATGAGCTCGCGGCTCCCGTTTCTTTGCGTGTAGATCTGTTTTCCTCTGGCGAATGTGATTTGCGCCAGCATCAGTGGTGCGCTCGCGTATTACTGGCATTGATTTGCCTCCATAGATATGCGACCATTTTCGGTTGTCGATAACGAGGGGTTCAAGTGTTTACTCAGTGTGCTCGAGCCCCGTTATCTATTACCAAGCCGGGCGCAAATTGTTTTAAAAATAGTTTTTTTCTCCCACCCCCACGAAAAAAAAATGGTGATACGAACTGCATCGTGGGTCAAAAATCGTGATACGAACCGAATCGTGGGTTTGGTGTATCGTTACAGCCCTAATATATATATATATATATATTTATATATTTATTTATTTATTTATTTACTTTTTCTGAAATACTGCTGTATTACTTTTTTCTGCTAAAAAAAAATTCTGGTAAATATTCTTTGGTTACCATTTATAATAATAATTAATTAGTATTAGTAACATCATTACATTAAGTAATATTTCTGTCATCGTTAAACCAAACTATTTACCTTTAGGTTTCTGTTTGTATATCATGTGACTGTAGCTCTATTTAAAAGAAACAGCAAAACGCTCATTAAGTGATTATGTTCATGCACTTATATATTGAGACGTCACACACTTCGGTATGAGTGTCTGTGCCATTAATTCGCACGCTCGTGCAAGATTCATATTTAAATGGGATTTTTGCAGATAATTATCCCAGACTCTAGAACCCAACATGTTTTGATCCAAGCGTACTGGCCTACTTTGATGCATCCAATCAGAATTTAAGAAAATTCCATGACATTCCGTGTTATATTCGTTAACTTCGTTATCCTGTTTATCCACCTTTTTGCATATCACGGGAATCCTACGACCCTATAAAACACATTATTACGTTTATTTTTATTACATATATTTTTTATACCCCCTAAAACTACTGAGAATCATTTTCATTCACTGAAATAAAGCTGAAACAAAATAAAACTGAAATATGATTCAATTCCATGCAGGGATCTAGGACTGTGTAGTTCTCAAACAAGATGCTTTGCCAGTAGCACCTGCTGAACTAGATATTTAACCATTTAGAACTCATTTATAACTGGATTTGAATTAAACATAGGCACTTGAAGAGGGCAAGCACCTAATTATATCTGTAGCACATGGCAAAAGAGGCCTGGTTAAAGGTCAAGCAGTGTGCCGCAGTGTCTTAAAGATGCTTTTCAAAGCTGTAAGAAGCTACAGGAGAAGTGCTTTGTATTCAAGACAGCTGAAGAACGTTATCATCAATTGTGTAGAAGTTGAGAAAAAAAAAACTCCTCTAAGCTAGCATCGCTGTCTATCTGTATCTGGTTAATAAAAGGCTGCTGTAAGCTTGATCTGCCATATGACTGTCTCGAGACAGATGCTTGCATCTGGTCCGTAATGAGATCACTGCCGGCTCCACATGCATTACGGCCATCCACCAAACCGCCATCAGTATGTGCTAGCTTAAGCCGACACATTACGCCAATCACGCTTAGTTGAATTTGTATCGATTTTCTGAGATGCAGAAAGCCCCCAAAGAGAGAACCTGAGCTTACAGCAGCAGCAGTAAGGACACTTTGTGAACTATTATTATAGACTATTATTTTCAAAACATTTCCTTTTTTTACCTTTTACATTTATACTAATAAATATACTATTATACCAGAGTATAACAATTAGTTTTGTTTTGTTTTTTTTAATAATGCATGTTATTTTCACACTGCTGTTTAAGTGTTTTCTACTTTCAAATATCTTTAACATGTAATTTATTCCTATGATAGCAAAGATTCAGCAGATACATTACTCCAGTCTGTCCCATGATCCTTTAGAATTTTTTCAGAAATTACTCAAATATGCACATTTATGCACATAAATGTAGAAAAAGGTTACTTAGAATTAATGTGGAAAATTTTTTACAGGAATCTTTTATGAACAAAAACTGCAAAGTAACAGCATTTATTCGAAATAGTACTTAATAACATTATAAATGTCTCAACGTTCACATTTTCACAATGTAATGCATTTTTGCAGAACAGAGGTTTTATTTTAAGTACTCATTTCCTTTTCTTTTTTTTTAACACCTCACTAAACCTGCATTTTTGTTGTAATTAATTTATTAATGTACATTAAAAGTTGCGTAGAAAATGACTGACAAATACATTTTAAAATATCCTTTTTTTCCCACAGACTTCAACAAACAGTTTTTCAAAAAAGAAAAAATATGTCACCATTCTTAAACACAGAGCCTCAGCCAAATAAAAGGCTGGTGTATATTATTTGTATTTTTTAAGGCAAATTTCAATTTGCATTAGTAATCATGTGTGCTTTACACATTCAAATAAAAACGTGAAGCCGATCAGCAATCCTGCTGTGCTCATAAATCTAACCCAGCTCTCAGCAATGCAAAACGATTAGACATATTTATAAACCCTGCATCAATTATTCCCATGCAGACATAAACATTCCCTCCGTTTGCACCCTGCGTTCCTGCATCCTACAAGTATGAGAACGTTATGCTTGCCCTAACCGAATTCTCAAGTCGCGCAAGATCTCTCTCGACCTCAGAACAGCCTCAAACGCTGGCTTCCAGGAATAGCAGCATCTCTCCCTTTAGAGGAAGTTCATGCTGCTTTTCCTGCCAAAGGTCACGACTGGAGCACTTCATCCGAACGGACAGATCTGTCCACTTACAACACGCTGCAGCTGGCAGTACAGTCGTTATGCAATCAACAAATGAAGCGTGCTACATCAATACCACATGTGAGAAACTAAGCTATGCGCAATTACACAAATCAATAAGACTGGAGTCACAATCAACGCTGTGTTTTCTGACTAGCACACACTCAGAAGGTATATTGCTGTGGTGAAGTATGCTATTTCTACAGATGCAGAGCAGAATCTGATGAGGCCTGCAGGCAAAGATAAGATCAGAGCTAAAATAAGCCAAGGCTAAAAGAAACATGTAAATATCGGACTAGCACGTAGAGCACAGAAACTGAGATGCAAACAAGACGCGGGTGATAGCTGCTATCTAATCCTGTTTACACAGTGTGAACACCGATTTGAACATTTCTGTATTCTAATCTCGTCAAGGCTTTCAGCACCGTCACAATGCCTTGCATAAAGCCATCACACCAAGAACGATAACTATAAAGATAATGATATTGGCGTCCACACCAGCAAATGATATTGTCTGTTTATTCTAAGCGCATGCTCGTCTGCCGCTTTAAATTCTCTAGCTCCTAACAGCAGGATGGATTCTGATTGGCGGTCACTAAATTTTGTCCTAAAAGTCATTTTAGAACTATATTGTTATCTTTAATGTTATCGTTGCTGGTGTGAAAGGGGCTTAAGTCTGGCGTTTCACCAAAAATATCAAGGATAAAATAAAAGAGATCTGGGTCAGAAGGTTGTGCACTTATCTGTAAACATAAGAAAGGTCATCATTCATATCAATCAAAAGAGATGATTACACTTTGATATATTTCGTACTTTGACACATGTCATGGTACTTTATGATAACCATACTCATATACCATGAATATTTTTAAGGTATTTCAAAGACGATTAACATGCTACATATGTGAATATTGCAGATTTTACTAGTACATGTACACTAAGCATGGTCAGGGAAGGCGCCAATATAAATAATTATGGTTGATGGTTATAAGCTAATAACTGTTTTTTTTATGTTATGGTGGATAACTGATAAATGGCCAAAATTCTAAACTACTTAAATTTCAAATAATATTTTATTACATGTAACAGTTTGCATACAATTTTTTAAATACTATAAATAATATAAATATATAATAATAATAATAATAATAATAATGTCTTAAATGCTACAAATCAATATAGGAATTACAATAATAATAATAATAATAATAATAATAATAATGTATAAATAAGTTATAAAAATGGTTTAAACAATTATACATACCACAAAATGACAAGCACAAAAATTAATCAGTATGTGGTTTACTAAATTCTACAGTGTTTTAAAATTATTAGTGTTTTACACATTTATATTAAAGGTGCCATAGAATGGAAAACTGAATTTAGCTTGGCATGGTTGAATAATAACAGTTCAGTACATGGACATAA
>JAUMHQ010000085.1:7581819-7593911 GCA_032361165.1 Enteromius paludinosus
TATATATATATTGACATATATAATCAAAATATATATATATACACACACACACACACACACACACACAGACGCATACATACACATATATATCTATATATATGCATGTATGCGTGTATGTATATATGTGGGGGAAAAAAACAACTTGTACTGCATTCGACTAACCGGGATTTGTCACATCACTTACATATTATTGTTCTTTTGTTGGTTTGATTGCTTCTATTGTCCTCATTTGTAAGTCGCTTTGCTTATAACTACTAAAAGTGTCACAGAAACATTCAGATAACCGTTTAACACTGATTTTCTTCCGAAAAGAGAAAATGAATAAGGAGGTTTTAAGACTCCTCTATGTTACGAAACACGTGCTGACGAACACGGTGTAGGAAGAGGAAATTAAGCTAATCTCCCAATGTTTATTTTGAGTCCAGAAAGAAAATTGTGTGGCGTAGCTAACCGGATTTGTCCTTCGTTTCCCATCATATTTCAGCAAAGATGTGTTTGTCGAGGAGCCGTAGGCTTACGTGAAGAGCCCCTTTACGATTCAACACCACCTACCTGTCCTGTTAAATCCTCTTTCTTGGAGTCTGCTAGGCAGGGGTCCAGTCGCCCTGACCGCACATGCCAGTTCCCCCTAACCTTTCTTCACTCGCAGTCGTGCACCACGCACACAACACCCTTCACAGCAAGAGACTGAAGTGCACTCTATCACTTTGCCAAGTGCACTTTATCAGTGTGTCGGCCCGGAAATCAAAGGCAGGTCATTTGTCCTCAGGCTGCGCATGTTTACTTTGAGTTGTTGCTCTTGCACCCACCCACACAAAAAATAATGTGAAATTCAAGCAACCGATGTACTCACGGTTCAGTCAGAGAGGCGATTAGGCCTTGCTTCAGTGGCAGTGTTTGAAGAGGGAGGAAATGATCATTTGTGCACATCCTGAAGGGATAGACTAGTAGAGATACAACAACAGATAAAAACGAATAAATCTTTCAATTAATTTTACATGAATTTTCATTGTTACTCAAACTATTTCTATTTAGGATTTCTTTTTTGTTTCAAATTGGATTTAATGTACAGTTTGCAATTGAAAGCTAAATTTATATTAAGTACTTAGTAAGTAATTATGAGGACTGATTATAAATACTCTGTTTAAACTTCACAACACGTTTCAGTCCTCCTCTTTTTCATTTATTTTGCTTGTAAGTTTAGTTATTTGAAGTCCTTCACCAAGGCATTTATTTGTTTGTGAATGTAGAAAAACAGTGATGTTGTCAAATATTATTGCAATTACATGTTTGCAATTATTTATTTTTCTAATATGTGACCCTGGATTTCAAAACAAGGGCTAGGTTTTTTTTAACCTGAAAGCTGAATAAATAAGCTTTTGATGTATGGTTTGTTAGAATAGGACGAAATTTGTCCGAGATATAACTATTTGAAAATCTGTGGGTGCACCTTTAAAATCACTTTTGAAGTCGTCTAAGTGAACTTTGTAGTGATCATGTTTACACTAGGAAATTTACAAACAAATCAGAAATTAAGTTTTGATAATGTTTGTGGTAGAAATATACAAAGTATATTCATGGAACATGATCTTTACTTAACATCATCAAGATAATTTTGGCATAAAAGAGGAATAATTAATAATGACCCATACAATGCTACAAATATACAGCGGTACCCATGACTCGGCTTGGTTCATACTGCATCTCAGATTGGATTTTCAGCTGAATTTTTTTCTATTGCTATTGTTCACATTGTCATGTAAATGCGACTGCCATCAGTCTCACGTGTGAACTGTATACAGCCGTGAAGTGACCTGCATGTGCAGAAGACAACACGACGTCAGACGCAGTACTCTGTGTTTGCGTAAATAACAATGGATGCTGCTCGTGTTAGCATGCGTTTAGCAATTAAATCCACAAACTCACTGTCCACCTACATCACCGTTGTCTGCCATTGTGATTTTAACCTTCCCACCTCCTCCAATGCAGAATTGTGACATCTGTTGCATATCAGTGGTGTAAAAATCACATGAAATACGACATGGCTGTTCAGACTGAAGTCACATTGCAAAAAATATCTATCCGATATAGGTCACATTTGGGCAAAAAAAGTTGGATTTGGGCCACTTTAGACTGCAGTGTGAACTAAGACTTATTTTGTAGTGCAGGGTCACACATAATTTAAAATAAAAATGTATTACAATTTTAGCAGCCGTTACTCCAGTTTTCATGGTTTATCAGAAATTGTTCTAAAATGCTGATTTCGTGCTAATCTAATTATCAGTTAAACATTTGTCCTTTTTAATATTTGATCAGGATTCTTTCAATAGAAAGTTCAAAAGAACAGAGCTTATTTGAAAAAAAGGTTTTGTTTTGTAACTGTGCAAAAATTCTTCGTTGTTTTGATCAGCGTCATATATCTTTGCTGAATAAAAGTAATACTTAAAAATTCATGTCTACTGTGTGGTAAAACAAAGGCATTGCTTTTCAGTAATATTTTATTAGGGTTTCAGTTAGGCCTGAAACATGAGGTTAATTTAAAAATGACTTCTGCTACTATATACTCGTCAAAAATAGTACCTCATTCTCAAAATGAGTGTTCAAAGTGCAGCTTCCTCTGGTGTTAGGAGACTGCTGGATTATTGCTGCCTCTCTCGGTTCTGCACCTTCTTAATATTGAAAGAGTTGCTTTTATAAAAGTGAGTGTTTGAGACCACAGCAAGATTTCTGTATTCGTTATTACCTGTTCTGTTCCTTTAAATGAAGAAGTGGGTGCAGTTTTAAAAACATGATAGTAGGCTATCATTTATGGTACATAGATGTCAAAATATTTCAGAAACGTCATAGACAGTGAGCAGTTAGCACTGAACACAACTACCTAGCAACATTTCCCGACACTGTACTACTGGTGAGCTTTGCACTATTTACCTGTACTTCAGTTAATGTATAAATCTAGATCATTTTTATATTGTGAAATGTTTCTTTTTAGCATTTGGGTAAACTTGCACATCCTTTTCATGCAGAGAGAGCATCTGACATCTGACTGCAACAGTACGACTAGACTAACGGTCTCTCTGATGCTGTTATGAAAGATTGCTAAACTTGGCAGGCAGCTCGTTAATAGTCTCTGAAGTCGTGATATTTTCTTCCTCACCATCTGTGGTGTTCTCTTCTTTCTTTCTTTCTTTCTTTCTTTCTTTCTCTCTCTTTCTTTTTTCCTTTAAGCTCTCCTTCCTGTCAATAATGTCACTTAGCGTTCTGGAGGTGATTTGTCCCGGGGACATTCGGTGGTTTAATACTGACTAAGCAAGAAAAACTCTCAGAATACAAGACCAGGACGTGACAAGATTTCACTCCTGGTTCTTTTTGCCGTCGACAAGCGTCGCAGTTTCCATCTCTCATGGCATGCTTTAGATTGTAACACACAGCGAAATTTATGAAATCCATTAAACCCGCTCTATAACTCGGGTCGTTTAGTCTATCTCTCCTGGTTTGCGCCAATCAACAGTCAGGCGTTAATTGCTTTAAATAAATGTGTGTTATTGTTCATGCCTGTTTCAACAGTTTTATAAGTGTGTCTAACTGATTTATTTAAAAATGCATCACCTAAATAGATTTTAGAATCTGAAATGTCTTTTATAAAATTTATAGCTTGTATAATAATGCCTGTTCCTTTGTTATACATTACTATAAAATAGTGCTGTTGAACGATTAATTGCGATTAATTGCATCCAAAATAAAGGTTTTTGTTTACATAATATATGTGCTTGTGCTGTGTATATTTATTATATATACTTTGTACTATGTACTATGTAAACAAATAGTTTTATTTTGGATGCGGATAATTGTGGTTAATCATCTGACAGCACTAATATAAAATAAAAATGTATTAGTGTATTTGGAAACAATTTAAATAATACTACAGTAAAAGTGGTGTTCATTGCTAGTTCATAATATTTCGTGTTTACTAATTTTAATTGAATTTAACCTTATTTTAAGTGTCACCTGTGGTTTAAATCAAGGGCATTGATTTTGTTTTCTTTACTATTTTTCTCAAAATCAATCATATTTTAATATCTGTGTGTAATATTCATCATCTAGCAACGTGCTCTAGGGGCGTCCTGAGTTTGAATCCTGACTTTGAATCCCTATCTCTCTACTGCTTCGCTTCCACTTGGTTCTAATCTGTCCTGTCATTAAAAAAAAGAGCAATATAGACATAATTTTGTATTATTGTTTGTTTTACAGAGAGATAGTGTATGATGCATACATTTAAAAACATGTTTAAGTGCGAGTAGGATCCGTAGTAAAAATGCAAGAATATGTAGATGCTAAACAATCCAACCGTAATATGGGTAGAAATGCATATTGTTCATAAAAACTATGCAAAATACAATTTCTTGGCTTGCTATTGGCAAAAACATCATTTTAGACCCTATGTGTGTTTTTTGGGTTTTGTGAAGCGTGCTCTATTTGTATCTCTCAGCAGGGGGGTCGTCGGGCTCAGAGGTTGGAAACCTCACAACCGATGGCCTGACGAGCACACGGGGACGTAATGAGTCTTCCAGACCCGCTGTTTTCTGCTTCATTACCAACCTTCCCCACTCGTGATTCATAGCCTTTTGTTCACGCCTGCCGCAAAACGCCAAACAAGCCTTGCTCGCAGCATTTAGTTTTAGCCATTTTGTTGTTTAAACACCCCCTACATGCAGCCCATATGTCATATCATCCACCTCTCCACAACATTTTCACATGCCTTTCTGCTGCTTTTTCCGCTCCCTCCCTCATTGGCCCTGTCTTTTTGCATCCTCCCCCCTTATTCCTCACTTCTCTTGTCTCCACAAGCCTCGGTAGAGAGAGCGAGAGAGAGAGCACATGTGGGGGTGGGGAGGAATCACAGCTGAATTAGTTGAGTCTCTGTGATTGGCCGGGAGGCTGGGTATTGTGGGTAAGGGGGGTGGGAGAGAGAGCGGAGCGGGCGGCATTTGTTTATTACATATCCCCCCCCCCTTTCCCTTATCTTGTGTTATCACGGCAACGGCTCCTCCTATACAAACATAAAATAGCCAGTGGAGGGGGAAGTATCAGGCTCACTAACTGTATACAAGGGGAGGGGGGTGTGTTTGTATATATGTGTGTGTGCTATCTGTCTGGCATTTAATTTGTGGAGTGAACAGGGATATGCGTCAGTTTGTCCGACGTATCCAAGACTCTGCCGATGCCGCGTCCACAATCTGCTCAGCGTCACGGTTTCATCAGACGAGAGCAGTTGGTGCTCGGCGACACCACCATCAGAAGAAAGAGACAGGCAGAGAACGAGAGAAAAGCGAGGCAGCGCTGGTGCACTGATGCCTGTGCGCGCGTGTGTTTGAGCCCATCTGTGTGGGGCTGCCGGCGGTCCGCTGCTCCTTAGTTACTCTGGCTTCTTGCTGCTGCTGTACGTCCTTCATCCTGTCTGCCTCTGACACCATGATTTTTTGTAATCACTTAGGCGAATACAAGAAGGACGAACTCCTGGAAGCTGCGAGGTGAGTACCTTTCCTCATCTCATTTTTCACTCTCCCATGATTCCATTCCCTTCTACTGTTTCCATAGTCACTGTTTTTCTTTTGTCTGTGCACATGGATGTAAATTAAGGCATATGTGTTGGAGGAGGTACCATCAAGGCCAGGGATTTCTGACTCGTTGCGTTTGTGTACATACCTTTGATGGCCTGGAGGAAGCTTGAGAGTTTCCACTTAGCAGAAGAATGCTTTATTCTGTGTGGTGAATTCGGTTCCGAGCAATGCAGGTGAAACCACAGGAAGGAGACATGGAGCTACCTGTTGTCCGAGGAAACTCCGTTTCACAAAACACCTGGGCCACGGCGAAACTGCCTCTGGAAGCATCCCATTTCAGCAGTCACTGCCTTCATCACAGAGAAAAGATGGTCCTTTTATACTCTGGTCTACATCTTCATTGGCTTTGCCCCCCTTTTTATACCCCTGCCTTCAGGCACAGCCCGCAGCATGGATACAAATCAGGACTCTTGTTGTTTTAATGATCAAGAGAGAACGGAACTACAAAGGCCTTGTAATTCTCTCCACCGATCATTAGGAACACGTACGATCACACGGGGCTTCATTGTTGTGGAATTAAGTTGATCTCGGTCACCCCCTTCCCCTCCCTATGAATTGAGAATTGTTTGTAGAGACTTGCGGAATGGAAGATGGACGAAGCCGATAGACAGACAAACAATTCGCAAGAAAGTCGGGTTTGACTTATGGCCTGCGCTCCTCTAAGTGGTAATCTCCCAAAGACCAGGATGCATCTGCAAACGCTTCAAGAAGATTGATGACACCCTCCCCTTTCTTAGCCTCTCTTTCCAGTTGTAATCTCACAGCCAGTCCTGTTTTCCTATGTTGGCGGCAGAGTGTGCATTTAAATGAACGATCTTGTGTTGTTCACTAAAGCCTTAATCTGTAGTTACTGGCAAGAGGAGACCAGAGCAGCGACACAAACCTTAGGCCTCATGTCCACCAAAGCGTTTTTCCCAGCAGCTAGCATATTTTTTCAGTTGTTCTAAATGGGAGCGCCACCTTTTTTTAAAAAAACCAGGAGCGTGTCGCACAGTGCGGTGAATATTGTTTTTTTTTGGTGCTGAGAGTTGAAGTATGTTCAACTTTGAATAAAACGCTACGCTCATGACTGCCAACCAATCACAGTGGAGGAGGAGGAGTGGACGACTATATTCCAGTTGAACAACAGTGGGTTAAGTTAATATCGCTCGTCTCAGAGTATTTATGTCTACTAGATCGAATTGCCGGATTACCATAATATTATGACATTTTAGTTAAGTAAATATTCCATATAATAGCTACCGATTTTGCTCCGATTTTCCACTGATTTTACAGTCTGAATAAGTTGAGGCTAGTTTAGGAAAATCAGAGCCAGTCTGCAGATTAAAGCTGACAGATTCCACAGAAAGTTGGGTAGATTTTTTTAAGCTTCAGATTTAAATTCTATCCAGTCGGAGGATATCAAACATGTTTGGTATTTAGAACACATTTGTTCAGGTTTTGTTTAGTTTTAGAAGTCTGTTCAGATTTTAGAAGTCGTGTAGTGTATTCCAGCCTTTAATGGGAAAAAAATAATGTGCTCTCAAGCGTTTTCTGCCAGCTAAAAAGGCTTTGGTGGATTTGTGTGGCTTGACCTGAGGAAAGTCAAAACGAGACGAGAAGATGAAGTGCGAAGATGGAAAACGTGACATGTTCTACTACATTGTTCTGCATCTAATACATTGTTCACTTTTTGATTAGAATGGCATCAGGCTTGTTTATGGCTCCAGATGGCAGGAAATTCTGGCTGTAGGTCTGGTACCTCATGTTTGGGCTGCTGGTGAGACGTAAAGGAGTTGCTGGCAGGTGCTGATGAATCAAACCCCTGCAGGCCACAAGGCCAGTGCTCCAAGCTATGGCTGACTCCAATTACAGCGAAAACTTTATATAGGGTATCCGCAAGTGCCGCTCCTAGGCATGTGATAAATTAATATTGAAGATACACTGTCGGTTAATACTTAGCTCTGTGAAGTAAACCACCAATACATGCCGCTCATCTTATGTGCTCCTCCTCTTTTGGTTATGACTTTTATTCCCCCATCTCTCCTTTTACCCTTTACTCCTCAACTTCTCTGAGAAATTCACTGTGTTAGCATGTTCTGTTTTTTTACTGTTCCCCGCTGTTCTTTAAAAAAAACAAACGCTGCTTTGCTTCAGGAGCGGAAATGAAGAGAAGCTCATGGCCCTGCTCACGCCATTAAACGTCAACTGCCATGCCAGCGACGGTCGTAAGGTAAGAACATTCACTGTGCCATAAACATTTGTCCACTGCTGGATAGAGCTGTTAATACTGTCCTTCTGACAAACTTCCAAAATGGACTCAAGGTAGATAATATATTTAATAAACATCTCTCAGTTAATGACTTAGTCTTAGTCAGCTTCTGTCCAGGGTTATTATAGTTCTTGATTCTTGATATAGATGTATTTTATTTTTAATTTTGCTTTTCTTGGTTTAGTTTATTTAGGCTTAGTTTAGACGTTTTAATGTATTTTTAGAGCATTTTTAGTTTTTGTTTCATTTGGCACACTAACACTGCTATCGTTCCAACCAAAATAGAATTGATTCAAGTCAGCTATTGAGACATTACCTTCATTTGCTTATTTAATTAAATATGGTGTCTACCATGCTTCGTTATGAGAAGTGCGGCATTGTTCCCTTCCCCTTGCATTAGCTTATTTGCAGTTGAAAATAAGTTTAATGCATGTCATCATCATCAAATTACAAGTAAAAGTGAGTGTGCGGGGTCGGGTTTAAAGCTGAAGCTAAGAAGCATCACTCTGAATTGTTATTTTAATTGGTTCATATTTAATCAAGTACATCACTCAAGTAATTTATGTGGAACTGCCATTTAATTAGACTAGTTTGTGCTTTCGTTCTTGTGTAGGAAATTCAGGGCTCAACATTTCGCTTATCAGAGTTTTCGGTTCAGAGAAATATTGCTTGCATTGGGTTTAAAGATTAAAGCAAACCCTCAGGTTTAATGAATAAATACTACAATTTAGTTGCAGCAAGAGTATTAGCCTAGACTCATTTTGTTTAAAGTGAGCTTTAAATGGAGGTTTTTTGTCTTTGCATGATAAGTGTGTTTTCAGATCGGATATACCCATTTTGAGCACGACTTGTATGAATTTTGTCAGCACATGTTAGACTGTATACAATGACTTCTTCATCAATATGTGTCACTGAGGACAAGATAGGAGCAGTGAAATGGTTGCAGACGAGTCCTAATCTCTCAGTAAGATCAAGGGCTTGATTTAGAAGAATTACTCTCAGCCAGTTCGGCATGTAGTCCTCATGCATATTTATCAAATATTGACTGATTTCCCAAGCGTGCTACCCAAAATGTTTTTTTCTTTTCTTTTCTTTTTTTTCTGCTTTGGTAAACATTTTGAGAAGAATTTGTCTGCAGACATGCACTCTCATCTTATATGCACTGTCTGTGACATTACTGAAAAGTGTTTAACAAAGATCGCTGCCTTATTGCATAATTATTCAGCAGAATGTGGCAGTAATCATTTTATATTGTGTATGCAGTAAATATAAGAACTCTGAAGTATGCTGCAATGATTTACCAGTTTTTTGGGGGGGTTTTTCCTCAGTGCTAATCGGGCTTAACAAATCACTGTCACTTGTGATTACAAACTAAGACATTTTATTAAATCATTTTAAAGGAATTGCAGGACGGATTTCATTTTGTATGTCAGGTACCAAGCCTGTAATTTCATAGATATTTTTTATACTTTATAACGTATAAATGTCTGCAAATTTGAATGCAACTTAACATAGGAGTTGGCATTTTTAAAATGCATTTTGCATCACTTTAATAATATGTATATGCAAACATAGTCTTAAAATGAGTGCAGTTACATCGTTGTATTAGATTGCATTTATTTTTATGTCAACAAAATTAGAGATTATTTCTAGTTCCCATGAATAAAATGCAATTGATGTCCAAACATTTCAATGCAGAGCAGCGCTGCATATTTAAAAAAAAACGTCTCTGTGCTGCTTACTGACATTTATTTTGAAACATTTATAGCAGGACATAAATGTTGTCCTTTTGATCAAAATGTCGGCCATTTTACATTACACGAAACATCCCAAGTTTTTTATTTTTAAAGCAGCCTAGATTGAAATTCATCCCTGAACTTGTTTAACAAGGTCTCTATTCATCTTAAAACAGGTGAGTGGAGTAAAGGCTCACTGAGGATGTACCTGAGATTGGCTTTTATCGACCCGAGGGCCCATATCTCGCCTGTCTGTGTTAGCGCCTCTAACAAAGTCTGATGCTCATCACCTTAGTAATTTCAGAGAGTGCGTCTGTGTGAGATTCCATCATTAGTAAAGGGATTACAGTATTTAGATGCATCAGATCTGTACCCTCTCAAACAAATCTCAGTGGATTCATCCCACTTGGCATTGCATTTCGTGTTTAATAGATTTTGGTTCATGATGTGTACAAATTTTACGATCGCCACGATTCAAACACAAAGAGCTGGCGTGTGCATTATGCCCAGGATAATCTTTAGCTCTTTTGGACTTAATGAAAAAACGCTCTTTCTGCATCCATCTGCTTTAGTTGGCTGTTTTGCTCTCCCCGGCAGCTTTATGGGTGTATAAAGATCAGTCTAAGCTAATGTCAATAGCAGCTTCTGCCTGAATCACGGAGATGCCACTCTCCTGCCTTTTGTTGCTTTCTTTGCTTCTGAATCCAGCCCTTCATTAGATGTAGAAAGACACCACATGAAGAATAGAGCATGTCAGGTCACAACGCTGGAATCCTTTGTTTGTTTGATGTAATCAGAGGATACCTTCTTCTGTACATCCACAGAGAAATGTTTCTCTATTGTCTGTTTACCTGGTTTTATTCTTCTCTGCTCTACAATAAAGAGAAAGACCTTGGGAGCGTGTTATTTAGAGCTCTGTCCCTTTAATTTCATAGCCAATTTCATCCACCTGATACTCTAGTCTCAACCATGAAAAGTGATTTGACTTACAGCGACCGCCAGCGCTGTTTAGAGACAGAGCCTTCCTCCACAAAACACCCCCGTCCTGTAATGCTGAACAGATTTTTAGCTGGACCCCCGCCAAACCCCCATATGGTTGAATTATGTATTCTGCGCTCAGACAGAGAAGCACTTCCTTGGTCTTCTGTCCACACATCTCTGTGCCAAACAGTGTGTGTTGTGGTTGTACTCGATGTTCTGTAATAACTGGGGCTGTATCGGTTCAGATTTCTCACGGTTTGATTTTGGTTGAGTGGTTTTATGTTTTCAATCAGTAAATACTACAGTTGTTTTGGTTAAGGGTACCAATTAATTCCAATTGAAGCTGTTCACAGTAACTTCATATTTTAGAACACTCAAGAGTGGCATTATTCTCCACATTTATTTTTCATAAAGCCCCTCCTATTACACCTTTACATGCATTAAATCAGAGAATAGAAACATGACCCTTGTGTTTTCTGTAATTGAAAACACCATGCCGATGAGAGAGGTCCACCAGGTCCGCTGCAGCATATTGTCCATACTTGTACTGCAAGGTGCTTCACAACGGTTGTCTTGATCAAGCATAGTGCTTTAATATTCAGACTGGTGCATGATAATACTATAGACTTCCTTCCCTCTGAGCCTTAATTAGCCAAGATATCTCCATTCAGAATGATATCTTCTGCTCCACTCCACTGCCAGACACGAGCAACTTCTGTATGGATGGCAATGGCGTGACGCACTTTCACCCGCTCTCCATTACAAGTGAACCACTTTTCATTTTGTAATTATACGTTTGCCTCAGTGGCCATCACGCTCTGAGCCCTGAATGCTGTAACAGATGGCCTTGGGCCCTCAATTTATTGCTTGCTGTTTTCCACACACTTCACCTCTCTGGGGATTTTAGATTATACAGGACACATCATTCATAAAATAATATTGATTTAGTTGTTGTGTTTTTCTTTTCCCGTGTTCCCTTGCAGAAACCAAGCACATGAAAGCATTGTATAGAATAAGGTTGACACAAGAGCAATATTTCAGTAGTCGATACGTGAATTTCTCAAGGATACCATTTTCAAGTCCACAGCAATATTCAGTAACAATTATTATGGAACTGCTGTGTTTCGACATAATTACAATAAAATAATTAAAATAAAAATGTAGTGGCCCATGCAACAAAATCTTCTCAACACAATGGAAACAAGCTGTTGAATAATGAAATTAGCACAACGCAATGAAAACGAACCGCAGCACAGTGGAGTTAGAGCTGAGACAATACATTGATGCATCGTGAAATGAGATTCCGCATTGAATCCAAAAAACTGCATCGCGATTCTAAGCATAGATTTGAACATCAGAATGTGCCTTATGCTTTAGAAATGGCAGTTTCCAAATATATATATACTCTTTATTAATTATTAGGAACGCCATACTAATACGGTGTTTGACCCCCTTTCGCCTTCAGAACTGCCTTAATTCTACGTGGCATTGATTCAACAAGGTGCT
>JAUMHQ010000085.1:7643805-7663082 GCA_032361165.1 Enteromius paludinosus
AAATAAATAATGAATGGATTACCTACCGCATTCGTCATTATTGCTCTTTCAAATTCCACTCCGTGTGTGCGTGCGCGTATTGCCTAGTAACGAACGGGCTTGCGCCTTGTCTATTAATTGTATATACAAGTTATAATTATCTCTTACTTTTCAGCGTGAGAGAGTGTGAACTGGCTGAAATGCGTGTGTCCCACGGTGAATGCGTGAGACTCGAGAGCCCTGCTTTAAAACGCTAGTTGGTGCTATAATCGGTCCGCCGAAACTCATCAAGTGAGAAACGTTCCGCGGTTCAAAAATAAGTGCGATTAAAATGCATTAAAAAACTTCATGGCCCTAATATATATATATAGATATATAAAGATATATTTGGAGAGGAATCTATTGTTCTTTATCATTTATATAATGTTATATAATATGCTAAAAATTATAATTGAACACTAAAATAACACATGCTAGATCTGAATGAATGATATATTCTTATTGAATATTTTGTTCTTTACATAGTTGAATGTGCTGACAACAAAATCACACAAAAATGATCAATGGAAATCAAATCATACCCCTGATGAGGTGGCGGATGGTCTCCTGAGGGATCTCCTCCAAGACCTGGACTAAAGCATCCACCAACTCCTGGACAGTCTGTGGTGCAAAGTGGCGTTGGTGGAAGCAGCCAGACATGATGTCCCAGATATGCTCAATAGGATTCAGGTCTGGGGAACAGGCGGGCCAATCCATAGCATCAATGCCTTCGTCTTGCAGGAACTGCTGACACACTCCAGCCACATAATGTTTAGCATTGTCTTGCATTAGGAGGAACCCAAGGCCAACCGTATTGGCATATGGTCATTTCCACCTGTTGTCTATTCCATTTGCACAACAGCATGTGAAATTGATTGTCAATCAGTGTTGCTTCCTAAGTGGCCAGTTTGATTTCACTACATTGTGTTGCTTAAGTGTTCCCTTTATTTTTGCAGTGTGTATAATACTAATGTGTAGTCATATTTATTTGGCGAAGAAACAGGTTTTCTTATTTTTATCCTTGGTTGATCACGTCTGATTCCTTTTTTAGTTTCTTTGTTCGTTTAACCTTCAGAGATGGTGGTTCGTGATGGGTTTTATTTTATTTTTTTCTTTTAGAAAGACATTGGTGATAAAATAATATATTTATGATTATTTTTAAGTAAGGCTGGACTTTAAGTGTAAAATGTAAATATATAAATACATTACCATTATAACATGCAGAGTCCTACAGTGGATTTGGATTAATTGAAAGTCAGGTGAATAAAATTATTTAAATGTAAACCATATTTAGCCCTAAAAAGCCAAAGTGTCTTGGAGCATGTTGCTTTAAATTCACATTAGACTACAATATTTGAAAATGACCCCAAATGGTCACAATGCCTTTTGGTCCAATGACAAAGGCCTTTTAGTCTGAGGCATGACGCATTTTCATTTTATGACTGAGGTCTGGGGATGTCCTAAAATGTACACCGTACTAGTAGTTGACTCTTTGCTGTGATACATTTCAGCTTCTATTTCTATATGAGATTCGAATTTTAACACATTAAACGATATGCGTGTACTAATGACTAGAGCCTGTCACCGAGGGTTAGGTGTGTGTATGAGAAAGGAAGCCGCTGTTATTTCAGCGAACTTCTCTGGAAATGAGTGGGAAGATAGTTTCCGTGAGTCAGTAGAACTGACGGTGATGTGAAATCAAAACACACGCTAGGAGGCGCTCTGGCTCTTCAAAACCAACCTTTACTTAATCTATTCATAACCCTTCCCTCATTTATCAGACATAATACTAATTCTCTTCTCCTGCATAATAGCGCGCGCTATTCTTTTCTATCTTTTCTTAGTTCATGTAAGAAATAATGAGATGGCTCATGTTCTATTCATTTTACACAATGATTGCAATATTACTTACAGGCCTGTACAGCTAAATGTGATTCATCGTTCGTAGCTTTTCTTCGCTCTGTACAATTAAATCACGCCACACTTTCATTAAAGAACACAGTTTATATTTAACAATGATAATCGTGAGATAAATAAAATGTACATATAATACAACAGAACAGGGTAGAGTTTTTAAAAAAAAATCGCAACCCTCTGAATGATATTGCCATTAGACGTCAGACAATAACATCTTCACAAGTACAGTAAAAAGTATTGCATTCATCTCATCAGTGATTGACAGACAAACAGACCACGTAATATGCCAAAAAAGAGTGGGAAACGCTGCTCGGTTACAACTTCAGTTCCGGTGAGGTGCAAAATGAACCTCAAATCAATTTTGCATCAATTAAAAGTGCTATAAAAGACGCCCACGATCTCATAAAAAGAAGTAGGTTCCCACACATAAACTACTATATGGACTCTTCAAGGCATGTTTCCCTCACAGAGCTTCTCAAAGGGGAATATTAAAAACATATGGACTCATAGGAAAGTGGTTTCCCAATCGTCCCATTCCCAACTTCCAGTGTAAAACGGTTCAGTGTATAACCCGGCATTACCTTACACTATTCCTCAAATAGTCTATTAATGAGAACATTCCGTGTGGAAGTCATTGTTGGTAAGGCATACAGCAGAAATAATACATAAGATCTTCTCAGTACAAACTAGCAAAGAAAACCTAATAATGTTCACAAAACAGAAAACCATACAGTGCTTTGGTGGCGACTTGGAGGAAGGAGAATCAGGTTATTGCTCTGATCTGTGAGAGGAGTGGATCGGTATTGCAGATTGAAATGCTTCAAATGTCTTGTTTGCGATCGGTCTGAAGGAAAGTGCCGGTGTACCTTCTCTGTACAAGGCACTGACAAATGCAAATGAAAGACACTTCCTGCCAAAGGTCATGCTATGACCCTCACTATTAAAGGAATTGAGGAAGGCCGGCGAGAGGAAGTGATAAATGGGAAGTTTAAATGCAGCATGAAGAACCTTTCAGGGTCCAAGGACCTCCTGCAACTCATTCCCACCAGCCCCGCCGGCCACTCGTGAAGTCTTTGGAAGTGAACCACGGGAAATGAAGAAGATGAACCGTCCCCACAGGATATTACGACTTATTCTTCTGATATCAATGCGTGGTGGAGGCCGCAGGGCGAGTTAGATGAGGACGGGTCACCAGTAAAGCTGGAACGACCACATGATTGTGCCAAGTGAAGAACGTCAGAGAAATTCCTCCTTTTTGCAGTATTTTTTTTTTTGTTTTTTGTTTTTTAAAAGAGTCTGGTGTTGTATCAGCAGCTTGGGGAGGTTGTGATGGGACTCTGTAGGTAGGTGAGGCTGCTGGACTGGCTGTGCGTCACGACTGACATGGGGAAGCTGAAGATGAAAGGCGACGTGGGGGTGGAGGAAGACTTGGGGCCGAGGGTGGCGGAAGGGCTGGCGGCTTCTACAGAACAGGAAGTGGCCAGCACCTGAGACTCGAACTGCAGAAGCTGACCCATGAAGCTGAAGTTGGGGGAGATGATACTGCGCCGCTGTTTAACAAACTCAAAGGCTTCTTCCAGACGCACCCGCTTCTTCTTCATCAGGTACGCCAGGCAGATAGTGGCTGACCGTGAGATGCCAGCCTGACAGTGCACCAGAACACGGCCGTTGGAATCCTTGACAGAGTCTGAGGAAAGAGCAGAGAGTTTAGTTAAGCACAGAGGAAGCTCAGACGTGAGTCATCTTACTGCATTTACTGTGAAGCTGACGGCCGCAACATTTTGATGCAGGTTCAAAAGTCATAGGAACAATTCTAAATACAAAATTATTCAATTATAATATATTAAAATTATTATATATTATTAAATATATATTATAAAATTATTAAATAATTATTAACTATGTACATGCAGCGGCTTCTCAAGCTCCTGGGACTGAGTCCTTTCCTTAGTCCGGGTCCTGAGTACGTAATTTCGTACCACAAACATGTAAATGTAGACTGGTGTGACAATAAAAATCCTTGAATCCTTATTGTGCTATATTAAAAATATAATTAAATACATTTATTGTAATGCATTATAATTCATTTTAATATGAATCATTATTAATTAATACTAATAATAAAATATATATTATTACATTTTATTACACACACACACACACACACACATTATATATATAATTTAAAAAATATTATTAATGATTTTTTTATAATATTCAACTACACACCATCTAATCACATTGACTTCAAGACTCCTATTCTATTTTGAGAGGAAAATGTGCAAAAATATGGCATATTGAGGCATGAACTATGATAAATTCATGCAGTTCATTCAGTGAACAATTTGTTTGATTCAAACAGTTACCTGACTTCACAAATCTGTTAATTTAATGAACCGACATTTTTTTACGACTTGAACTGTGCTGTTCGTGGCATAAGGTTAGGATCTGTTTTGCATGGAGCCTGTGATGGGAACTCAGTACTCATTCTTGCCATTATTTAATATTGCATCTCGCTCAATTTAAACTGCACACTCCCAATCAACTCATGTAAAATGTGTTTTTTGACGTTTACATCTGAGATTCAGTATAGTCACTTCCGAACACGGTGCAGGAAATTAACAGGATATTGCAAAACTATTGAATTAACAAGAAAATACTTAAGTTTTCACATTATCTATTGAAGGTGGATGACCTGAATTCAATATCTCCTTATATTATCAAACAAGAGGCTATCTGACTGACATGTAAAACAACCAATTGATCCAAATATATAAACAAACAACTTTAAAATAAACCTAATACAAAAATGATCATTATATATCCCCGTTTCTAAGAGTTTGCACCAGTTATACACCATTAGCTGTGATCTGTAGGTATTATCGCAATAAAAAATCCAATAACAAGGACAAAGCATTTCTAGAAATTCACACAGGTCTGAGAATTACACATTCACCCGAAGCTGACAGTCACAGTTGGACAACACGCACTCAACACCCAGACAAAATGGTCTGGGGTGGATTTCACACTGCTGTACACACATACACCTCCTGCCATTGCTAACAAGCTGCTAATTAACAAAAAAGTGGCATGTCTGTGGTACAAAGGGAGAGTAAGCACATATATCCAAGCATTAGTCATTTTACTTTTTCCTCTGCACTTTACTGTCTGCATATACGCTTTTGCACAGCCATACACACCCAGATCTGAGGTAACTCCGGTATCAAGGCACCCCTGAATGGAGGATGAGTCAGACTCTGGTCCCTAAGCTCTGCACTCTGACGCATACATACAAGCACATGCACACACACCTAGGATAGTGTGATCAAATGCGGCAAGCCTACTTGGGGGCCTTGCTTTAGTGCAGAGGATGCTGAGCTGAAATCGGATATACAGGATTCCCCCCCACCCCTCCTCGCTCAGCCACGGAAGAAAGCCTTTTATGAGGAAGACCCACCCATACCGCAGCATTCAACCCATATTTTTGCACCAATGACATGCAGACTGTAACGTATTCATAAAAAGAACTCCACACATCCAAATATATTCTCCAAGCTACATACACAAATGAGTGAGTTCAGCTATTTAAATCATTGCAAGACTAAAAAGGAGGGTGCAATTGTTGTAAAAGCTCTACAGTGCAGATCAACGTTTTAATTGCTGATGAATTGCACGTCATTTGCGGTTGAAAGGAGCCATAACAACCGTGGGCAATTAACACCGCGATGGTTACACCTACCCTACCCATCCAAAAGTATATTTAAAAATCTGTAATAATGAACATACCTATGAATTCAATGGCTTCGATGAACCAAGAGCTGATGTCCTCCTTATGGTTGTCTTCTACAGGGATGCACTTATACTGGTAATCTCCTTCGAAATGATTCGGACAATTTGAAGATACATTCAATAGAGCAGAAATGCCCATCCGATCTAACATGTCCTTTTTAGACGCATGTAGAGCACTGCCAAGAAATAAAAATGGAAGGATTTCCACAGGGCCACCCTGTAATAAAAAAGTGACAAAAAAACAACAACAATGATTAATAGATGTGTAAACAAAAAATAATAATTATACATGTAAATATCAAAATAATAATAATGGTAACACTTTATTTTGGGGTATTGTTGTTACACGTTACTTGCATTATAATAACAATTATTTAAGCATAATTAAAAGTAACCAACCCTAAGCAAGATACTGTAATGATACAGTAACAATGACACCTTACAATAAAGTGTAACCAAAATAATAATAATAATAATAATTAATGCATGCATCATTTAAAAAAAAAAAAAAAGGGGGTTTATTATTTGGTCTATTCAGGAATCATCACCGGCCGCTCTCAATAAATTATCAACAGATTACAGTATTAGACCACCAGTGTTTGCTACAAAAGGTCAAGCTAATAACGTCCAGTTTATTTATTCTGGAAATGCCTATTGATTTTGCCCACTGTTATGTCATCGGTGGCCTGCTTAACAAGCTGTAGAGACAGGAAATGATCGATGTGGGAATCAACGCTAAAGCGTACTGGAGTGTCTGACACAGTACACCCCCTATCACAGAGGAAGGCTCTAAAGCCCTGCTGCATCAGCCGGAAAGAGCAGCGGATGACAGCAGTCTACAGGAAGTTTAATGTTACACAATGCTGCCCATTAGCTGACCTCAAAGTATCCACTGCCGCTAATGTAGTTACCTGGTCATGCTGTGGAGTTCCGCAGAAGGTGCAGCTGCTCTCCACGCCGGACTGAGGGCTGGACACTGCCAGTGTTTTGGTTTTCAAACAGTACTCGGGATACTGTGTGGAAAATCTGTCGTAGCCTCCTAGAAAGTGAAAAATATTTTTTGATATTTTTGGTCAAATTGTATCCTGCTGTTTTTTTGTTTTTTTTTTAGTTTAGGAAACGGAATTTAATCCCCCCCCCCCATTTTTACTTCAATTGAATTATTTTATAGAATGCACACAGTAGTTTCACAGAAAATATTTCATATATATATATATATATATATATATATATAATTTCACATTTACATAACTCCGAAATCAGGCCCACTCCTATCATCCATGACATTTTAAATACATTTAATACAATGTAAAAGACCAACTAAATAGCTCATAAAATACAAAAACTGTTAGAAAAGAAATATGAAGTATATTGTTGGTTTGTGTTTATAAAATAACAGATGAAAACTGTTTAAATACAGGTTTCTTCAGAGTGGGAGCTGATTTCTAAGTGGTCATACTAGCTGAAGGTGGTCAAGTTGGAACATGTTAGATGGTCAAGCAGTGAATTACCAGCCCTGACCAGCTTAGTCCAGCTAGCGTGTTCAAAAAAACAGCTGCATTACATTATTATTATCCGGTTATCAGATTTGACCACAATGAAAACAGATATTTTCTCAAAACATGGCAGCTTTATTTTAGTTAAGCAATACAATAACACAGTAGATTTTCGTGTGGTGTATATTGGAATTTACCTTTTAGCAGATAGATTTCTGTCCTGAACGTATCCCTGCACAAAGCGTTATGTACCAGGGTGATTGTGCTGTCGTCTTTCATAGTGTTTGCGTCGGAGGTCCGCTCATCGTACAAGATCACGGCGGAGTACATCCCTGATTTCAGACGGGATCTCGCTTCATCGTCGCCGGACAGAATCTGGTCCAAACTCACGGAGCCTTTCGCTCGCCTCCGAACTATCGTGTTACAGCGAATATTTACAGCACCGCGGAGGTGACCGGCGCTAAACGCTAAAAACGACCTGCAGTCCAAAATCAGACATTTCGCACTGTCGTCCTTCATCAACCTCTTCACAACGCTGCAATCCATTTCACAAAGTTCGTCCATTGTGACCATTTTCATCCTCCGACGGGGACTGGTCACGGTCAGATGGTGTTTTAATAAAAACAATACGTCAAATCCAGCGTTGCCAGTGAGCGGTGTAATGTTGTGTTACCCTCCTGAGAGCTTTACTACCACGGGCAGTTCTCTTTCCGTTTTATGAATGGGCTTCAGACGCGCGCTCCATAAAAGGATCGCGACGTCACAATGGAGATGACGTCTGCTACGAGCTCCATTCATTAAGCGTTCTTCATTCACAAGAGTCAGCGACGATCGATGGTGACCGCCTTCCTCGTCTAAACGAGAAAGCAGCCGTCCAATATTTCTTCTGAGATGGCAAAGCAGTTTGCTGTAATGAAATTTACATAAAATATTTAAGGTAAACGACATATGGATACACCACGGCAAGATGACGTTCAAATAGTGTACAGTTTTATTGGAATATAAAAACGTCATGACTGTAACACACACACAACCAAATAAATAGGCTAAATAAATAAAACGACGGACTGCAGCTGATAAAAAGGAAATTCCCATAATTCCATGCGCGAGTGAGTTAGGGACTTTTATTTTTTTGTTGTTTAGTTAATTAGGGTGGTCACCCTTATTGTGTTTTTTGTGCGTAGCTAAGAATACAGTTTGTTTATTTATTTTGGATGAATAATGTGGACTGTAGCACATGTTTAGTGGATTTTACGCACATCTGATTTTACGCACATCGTGTGGTTCATTGTACAACCTGATGTAAGCACGTTTACAGTAACATGTATATGTAAGACTTTAAGTACTACCTTGATATACAATCGTTTTATAATGAAATAATGTGTTTATGGGAATGGTCACTGCAATCTGGCAATCCAAATATGCCATTTTAAGTGTAAAGAGTTAATTATTGCTCTGATGAATTATCATTTCACTACAGGGGGGTTTGGGAAGCTGTCTGATTTGATGGAGACATGAGGGTGAGTTCTTTATTGACTCATGGGATTAAGAAAGCCCCTAGTTAATTAGTTAACAGGAAAGATAGGCCTCAAAATGCTGAGCTCCTTCTCCTGGGGTTTACATATTTCAGATATCGTCTGTAAAATGGAATAAACATTTGTTAAACAAACCAAAAAAAAAAAAAATTTCACTTGATTTTAGCCCTAATTGCACTTGTATTACATTATAGGTAGGCCTATACTGAAGTAAAATACAATCGGCTGTTTCTTCCTTATCTTTAATTTGTTAAGTTGAATCTAAAACAAATTACCACAAGTTACAGAGATACTTTTTAAAATTGCTTCCATGTGTGCATTTAAAGGAATGGTTTTGCATTTACAAAAATGCTTTTCAGTTCCTCCGGAACCCGAATGTAAAATATTTGCATGATTTAACACAAGCTCGTTCATGAGACTCCTGTATTTGCATAGTGCTTTGCCATCATTGCTTCAGTTGAGGGCAGATAGGAAGGTTTTCTATCCAATAGATGTGGTAATGTTATCATATGACACATCCTCCCTTCCCCCCTCTGCTCTTGCAAAGCTGTGAACACGCATGGCTTTGCATTCATTTGTGGTTGAGAACAATTCATTTACACTGTCTGAAGCAATTGTGGCGTGTTAAAGAATTGTTAATGCTAAGTGATTTTAGTCTAGTCAGTTTATTAATGTGCCAAAATGCTTTCTTGATTGTGCCTATTGCATCACTCGTATATGTTTCACTTGTCTGTTTTCTCCTCTTCACAGATAATATAGCCCATAGAGATTTCAAAATAACATATGTCAAACACAGACAAAATATATTTTTGAACAGTGGTTCAACGAATTTTAGGACTTCAGTATAAATAGAAATAAACAAATATTTTATTAATTATTAAATATTTAAAGCACAATAATAATAGTAAATATACAATTTACTAAATTTGAAATTATTACTGTTTTATTTTACTAAAAATACTTAAGATATGATAACTATTTTTTTTTTATATTGACAGAAAAGCGAAAAATTATGGGTTAGTTCACCAGACTATGGACGTCAGTGGCTACCGTCAAATGTTTGGTAACCAACATTCTTCAGAGCATTCCTCTTTGGTGTTCCACAGTTGGATTAACTTGAGGGTGAGTAAACAATGACAGTATGTTCAGGTGAACTCGTTAAATATTTTCCAAATTATACTGTGCACATATGTTTTTTTGTACAAATAGGCCTTTTTAAATGCATATTAGTTAGATGGTCCATGACGTCAAATGGTTTAAAAACCCATGCTCTAGAGAATGCACATGCTTATATGAGTTACAAATGTCACAGAGTAGAAAGAAAGTAAAGCCATGGCAGCTCAGTGCACGTGTGCAGTGCTCTGCGCTCTCACAGGGGCTCTGGATAAATTATAGCTGTCATAGCAACGAAGCAATGGCACATGTAGAAACTGCAAAAGGATGATGTGGCGACTGCGCAGGGGAGGAGCAGTCACTTTGAGCTGAGCGCTTGACGTCAAACTCGCCGCCACCTCTGTGATGTGTGTTGATAGTGAAGCTGATTTCATGCATGTTCATACAGTAAGGAGCATAGGATGTTGTATCCTGGGTATTATAGCGATGCTTTTTCTCATGTAGTACCAACTGTACTGACAAACAGGAAGCGGTTTAGTCTTGGGGTATGGAATATGAGTCACAGGATTCAACACGGTCAACCTTATTATACTGGTGTACCCACCCAAGAGTCATGTGCTCTCTGCCTCCAAATCATTCATTAAACATGCATACCCCTGCGCATTCAACCCATTTAGCCGTTTCTTGTGTGAAAGATGCACCCTGAAGAAACTCTTGTCAGTTTCTGGGTGGGGGTTTTTGCATATGAGTTGATTTAACCATATCTTTAAAAATGTGTTGAAAATGGATTGTTCTGTTCGTGGTTTTCTGTTCACGTGGCTTCTTTCAAATTGGATAAATTCATGTGAAATTATGCCAATATACCAAAGCTTGAAGTCAACAATAGTTGATATGAGAAGTGGATTCTTTTCACATTTAAAAACTGATTAGTTGCTATCAAACTATGCATGATACAAAAACACAAAATACCTATTTAACGGTTATTTATTTTAGGGATAAAATAATTAATAAACACATACTAAGCATACCAGTTCAGTAGTGATATGCTGTATGACTGTAGTTGCATTTACTGACTCTACTCAAACATTTAGAAGAGGACGAAGCACTATAGTTATTTATTCATGTTATCAGTTTTAGTGGGAAAGCTAACAGGGAAGTACATATTTAAACCCAGCAAGCCCACTAAATACACTCTCAATTGATCATGTTCATTCTCGTTCACTGATGATTAGCTTTGCAAGCATCTTTTGTGCAATACTTCAGTGTCAACGACATAAAGGTCCAGGCCTGAACGTTCTTCTGCATTATTAAGCAAATGTGTCATCACGACCACATCACTATAACAGAATATGATTCATCTGTTTTGGAGGAAACTGAAAGTTACGACACATAGGTCAAGTGTAAAAACACGATAGAATATGTAATGAGTAAAAGGAATAGTTCACCCAAAACTGAAATCATTTACACACCATCATGTTGTTCCTAACATTATGTCTTTCTGCTTTTTTATGGAACACAAAGAAGCTATTCTCTCTTTTTCTTTTGGCCACTCATTGGAAGTCATTGGGGTCAAAATCATTTGTTTTGTTTGAAAGTATCATGTTTCACAGGAAAAGCAAAGGTGAGAGAGGTTTAGTCAGTAAATGACTTTTTGAGTGAACTATCCCTTTGAAGATGTGTTGATAAATCTGATTTTGATATGTAATATGGTGTTTCTGGCTCAGGGCATGTTTAACTGTGACTGTTCAAAACTAAAAATGGGAAGAACAAAGGCGGCTGGGCAAACTTGTGTTTTGCTGAGTTTCAGTGGCCTCATGACTGGGCGGAAATGCAAAGCCACAAGTAATGTGAGTTATGAACACGGGTAGTGATACTGATGTTTGCTCAATTAGTCACTGTGTTCCGAGGAAACAGCTCATCTTGTTTCCTATATAACATGTGCAAGTCAAACAAGTTTTATCTTGACTGTTAGAATTTCTGAGAAACATTTTTTTTAATATCACTTGCACTGAACAGTTTGTTTATTATGTAAGCAAGAAAGACAACTGATTTTTTGGTCACATTTAGATGATAGCATCACCATATTAAATGCCGTTGGCCAGTCATAACAATAGCATCGCTCCGAACCGATTCCATTGGTGGAGCTAGTGTTGCCTTGGTTGGAATGTGTGTGTTATTCTAAATTACACATATCAATTTAAAATATTCCAAAAGGTAAAGCCGAAACAGTAGCTGCTGCTTTCTTTGTTGCATTGTTGAATTTAACCACAGACATTTGTTTGATTTCAATGGCATGTTAAAACCAGCGGACAGGACTCCACACTGTGGCTTCCTCAGACTAAATCAGCTCTGACCAACAGCAGCATGGCTCACCGCCCTCTCATTAATCCTCTGTCATATGACACGCACACCCACACACAAACACACACACACACACACACACACACACACACATGTCTACATCTCCGGAAGCAACATCTGCCCCATCCATATTCAAAACACTCTGTTTTGCATAAGCAAAGCAGTAGCGTGTCACCAGACAGGATGAGGGTTTGTTAGGACATGGGTGAAGAGTTGATCTGACTGTACCGGCATAAGTCAGTCTTTTCTAATTTACAGCCAGGCTGTATTTAAAAAAAAATACAAAAATCACCCAAAAATGGAAATTCTACCATTAATTGCAACAATGAGTGGCATTACATTATGTTTTGTGACACTTTTAAAAGGAAATAGGAATCTGGAAACATTTTATTATGTTGGTTATTATGTTGTGTGCATCACGGGAGTTGGGAACTTTTATGTCTGGAAGATTAATGTTCTGTGGGATTTGCTGAAGCAACCTTTTCCATTATAATTTGCTTCTAAAAATCTTTGTGCTCTTTAATTGTGGGCCCCATCATGCTGTACCGGGTGGGCTACCGAGCAAGTTTACTACAGCGAAAAAAAGTAATATTGTAAAGTAAAATATAAGTAATGAATTGGTTTAGAATTCATGCACTGTAGTAATAGTGTTTTGAGGTCCTAACATTATTGTGCAATGAGCTACATAAAAATAAAACTTTATTAATTGATAATCTGGCCATGCAATTATAATTTCAGTTAAAAGGCATGCAAGTTGTTTTTCAGTTTAGCTTGAATTCTGCAAGAAATATAGTTAGTGACACAATTTGGCAAGCCTGGGTTGCATTATTTACTCACCCTCGGGTCACTCTAAACCTGTATGACTTTTTATATATTTTCTTTTGTGTGTGGAATAAATAAGGAATTAACTTGTTCAGTGTTCAAGCTGCTCTTGACCACAGCAGTCCCCATTCACTTTCACTGCAAGAACAGTTTTGATGTTCCTAAATATCTCCTTTTGTGTTCCACAACTAAACAAAGTAAATTTTATATTATTATTCATTTATATTTTTGGATGAACTGTCTCTTTAAGACAGATTGGGGATCCCCTCTTCCTAACTAAGCAGCCAGGCATAAAAAGAGACTTTTCTAAAAGAATGCATGACAATTCAGGTGCAATGGGAACAAAGTTTCCTTGTCATGTTGTATATATCCTACATAGCCCTTGTGCTGTATTAAATATGGTAATGCAGCATAATCCTCTTTAGCCCCACATGCTACGTACTCCTGAAATATATGCCTCGATGCTGGAAAGCAGCAATCAGACTCTTTTCTTTGCACTCCCCACACAAGTGTCACATGCTGCAAGTTGTGTTATGATTGGAGAAGGCAAGAGTGCAGTGAAGTATTCGGGGCAGACAGTCGTTTGTTGCTTTTCAGACACAGCGTCATCATTATTCATGCCGTTTGCGTGCTGTTCTTGTCACATGTCAGCGCTGAGTGATGAGGATTTTGTTGATGCTGAGGACAGAAGTAGGTCTCACATCTCCTGTGATCATATCTTTTTAGATGACATCATCCCTCCACTCCCCCCCCGCCAGACACACAAGTCACATGATCGGATGGGGGGGGATGATGTACCAGATTAGCAAGCAGTCTTAGATTATGCAGCTTCCGGTGTTAAAATCAAATATCTCCAGTTCGGGAGTCATTATTGTAATTATTTCTGTGGGAGTAATCTTTCTTATTGGATTTATGCCCTCCCGGAAAAATTCCGTCCCAATAGAACCTGTTTTGTGGACGCGTTAAAGGTTTGCCTCTGTCTGGTTACACAAGTCCTCATTAACTTTAATCTGTTGTGTAAACCGATTAAAACATGCCAACCCAGCACAAACTAAATGACTATGTCACCCCATTCATGAACACGGCTGAAGAGATTATTAGGTTCAGACTCGCTTCAACATTATTACTGTATGTTGAATGGCACAAATTTCCATATCTGAGGTATTCTCTTATACTGTACATTTGATATTTTTGACTGTGCCCAGCAATTATTATTATTTTATTATTTGACACAATCTATTCAATTACTATTAAATGTATTATTATTACTACATTTAGCTTTGTCCCACATAATACACACCCAGTATCTCCAGGTTTTTTCCATTACAAAAAATGGGCCGCTCCTAAAAATTGACACACCCAGGAAATGACATCCTTTGGACTCTTTGTCCAGCATGAGGTGATGATCTGTAAATCATCTTTTATCTTCTTTTACTTATTTTTATACAAATTGTAGTGTTCAACCATTGAGCCCTGTTGCCATTATTTAAAAAAGGGTAACACTTTATTTCAGGATAACACCTATTAGTTGCTTATTAGCATGCATATTACATTCATAATACGTTAACCATTTATTAGTAGTAATTAAGCACACATTAATGCCTTATTCTGCATGACCTTAGTCTTCATCCCTAATTTTACCCCAATAACTAAATTTAACAATCTTACTAACTATTAATAAGCAGCAAATTAAAAGTTAGTAGTAGTTAATAGTTAATAACCTTATTAATAATGTTAATAATGTTACTTATTCTAAAGTGTTACCATAATAATAGCCTACTGTTTAACTAATTTAATTTAGGCTGCATTTTTAATCCTGTTACTCATCCTTTTTCATCTCTTTTTCATACAGGGTGTTTTTAAAATTTAGATTTATTTAACTCATATTATTAATAAAATACATATCACAAATGATCTCATAAACTAATAATCTCCTTTCACTGACCAACTGGTGAAAAACCTGTAGGTAAATTTTATATTTGTAAAAAGTGTGAGATAGATTCACTCCGTTTCTTTCAAATCAGCCATTTAACGCTAAACTTAAATCAGCATGTGCTGTCAAAGCAGACTTCCTGTTACAGAGGATTCGTTTGAGACATTTTGCATATCTTGACCTCATTTTTCCTTGCTGCCGAGTAACAGCAGAGCAGTAGCCCTGATGGCTTTCCATGTGCTAAGCGTTTCCTATCTCATTTTGCTTGGGTGCATATAGGGCAAGCTTTACCTGCTACTTAGCAACGGAGCATCACTTCAAGCTGCTTTGATAAGTGGCTTGCGAGGGTAGAGCTCACGTTTTCTATTTTAAGCCAATGTGTAACTTTTGCCAGCATGTAACAGCCAACCTTACTATTTTTGACCTGCACATAGATGTAATGAATCACTTTACAGTATGATAGACTGAGTAAATGCTATATTACCACACTGTACAACAGGTACCTTATCCCTTACACAAGGCTGCATTTATCTGGTCTATTTTAATACAACTTAAACTGCAAAAGCTGAATTTTGAGCAGTCTTCAGTGTCACATGATATCATACTTCCTTCAAAAAATCTGATTTGGTCAATCTGGTCTCATAAAGATATGTACCTCTGTGCGCTTTTTGTGCAACACTGTTTTCACATGCCTTATTGCACATTTCGCCACAGTTTAAAAGAGAAATGTCTTAACACAGGTTCAATACATAAACCCTGGCAATTTGCTTTGTTGCAAAACACATTTGTTGATGCAACCGTGCACTTCCAACTTACTTTTACACAGATTTGAACTGTTTTGTTAAACCGTAGATATACAGGATGGACACTTTATTAATCAAAACTTTGTAAATTCATGTAAAAAGGAATAAAAGGTGTCAGTTTTACTGCCTCTAATGTTCGTTTCTTTTGGAAACTGCAGTGATATGTACTTATTGGTACATATTTTTTCTCACTAAAAACTGCACCAAGGTACATTTATGCCATGAAACAAGGTAGGATTTGGTGCTTAAGCAACATTTTAGACATTTTCTTTAACATTATTAATGTCTTTACTGTAACTTTTAATCAGTTTAACGCATCCTTACTTTCCACCATCATAGAATATGTAAGTTATGCTTTTTTGTGCATCAATAGTTGGCAAGTTTACTGTGAGCCAATCATTCATTCTTAAAATCTCTCTGCCACCCCAGTACATGTGTTCTGTAGCCAGACACGCTGCATTATTGAGCAGCAGTGGGATTGTGACTTACATAAGAGTTTAAGGAGATTTTTCTTGCAAATCAGCTGCTTTCACCAAAGCATTGCTTGAATATGCAGGTCATGGAGACATTACCGTATGGATGTAGTTTAATATGAATGGGCACGGCAGCTCAGTAGTGATACAAGAGTCCTGCTGCTTGAGAGCATGTTTGCAGGATACTCTTCATGGGTCTCCTGATCTAGGACAGAGCAGCTGGGTCACAGCTGGACAGAGTAATAGAAAACGATCAGGAAAGGAGAAACAAACACCCTCGTGTTTGATATGTAGGCTTTTGATATGTAGAGTCAGTATTAGAATGAAGTGGTTATGACAGACAATATTGGGTGGCAGAAAAAGGTGTCCCTTCATTTCCTGTTCAAGCTCCCTTGGCTCAGGAGCGGTGACAAATGCCAGACACAGGAAGCCTTCCCTCTCTGTGTGAGAGGAGGAAGCAGACATTAGAGATCAGAGCTCTGGCACCCATTCAGATCCTCACCTCACTTCATCTCGCTCATTCAATGCAAATATAATTTAATCATTTTTGTTTTTAAGATAATTTTTCATATAAAGCTACATTTTAAGAATATAAAATATACAGCCAGGTGCACCTCATCACTACGTGAGTATAAGAGGCACGGATGTAATGCACTTGCATGTTTTCGCTGAGGGGCCGAGCTGGCATCAGCGCGACCCAGGGTCATGGCAAGGGGATGTAACGTCTCCATTCCCTCCTTCAGGGAACGTGGGTTACCTTCGTAACCTTAGCGTGATGAGAACGGGGCTCCCCACGATCTGGTCAGCTTCTCATGCACCTCTGGGAAGAAAGGCACTGGGGGGACCGTGACGGGATCCCGGGCCGAGAACCCAGATAGCAATCATCCAGCCTCGATGGATTGGACGGGGACACATACGGTACCTCCAATCATCCAGCGGCTCAGAGGAGCATAGCCGAGAGCTCAGCATCCACCTGAGACTGAGCAGCGACCGCCAACAGCAGTTGCCTCGCATCAGTGTCCACTTTGCCGCTTGACTCTCCCTCTGATGCTGCGGACGACATCTCAGCCTCCTAGGGCGCCCCAAAGGAGGCGCTCAGGCCGGTGGATTTGGGGGAGCGCACTGCTCTGGTAACACCACCATGGGGCTACGGAGTGCGGCAGAAGTCCGCTGGGCTTTTCTGCCCAACAGAACATTCTGCACAGCCAGTCTGCCAGAAACACACGGTCGGATCAACATCCCGAAGAACGCCTCTCCAACTGTGAGAAAAACACTCTTTTACAGCCCGGTTTGCCCAGGGAGGACCTCTCGCGGCACGCCGTGCACTCAATGTAGAGGTTGCTCGCTGGAATGCAAAGGCTGGCTTGTCTCTCAGCTTTTAAAAAGGCTACCAGCCCGCTGGGTTCACCGATCAGCCGCCCAGTCTCGCTGACGGTGAAGAGAGAGCATGAACTCGCAGGAACTCTTTTTCTCCGGATTTCTACGTCCGTCTTCCGTCTTTCAGCGGACTCAGCAGCATACACTAGTGAGGCTCCGAAGCGAAAAGCTGCAAGTGCATTACATCTTTGCCCTCTTATACTCACGTAGTGATGAGGTGCACCTGACTCCCTTATGTAACGTCGGAGTGACTCGACTGAAGGGGTACTATTTCATTTCATTTCATTTGATTTGATTTTACAATTGCCAGTGCTTCATTGGCTGCTTAGATAATTGTAAGGGATGCATCTCTATACATTTTATTACATTTATCCTTAAAATTACAAGTCTTATTTGTGAACTACGATTTGTTTGTTTTTACTATCATGTTTATGCTTAACAGCAATAATAATGAAAATAACCAGTTTGTCTTTGTTCACCTTTATTTTTGTAGCTCTTTGTACAATACAGACAATTTCAAAGCATTTGAAGTCACAGTACTAAACAAAAAATTACAAAATCAATTATTCAATCTCTTTAAATATTCACATTCTGCAATAAAGCAGCTTCACAAAGACAACGGTGTCATTATTCAGCTCATTTGCCAGTTGATTAAGATAAATAAATGCAATATAAGATAATTTATCTAAAAACAGCAATGCAGTTTGCAATTTTATTTCTCAAGTAAAGATATTTTATTTAAAATTATTTGTGTGTGTGTGTCAAACAATACAAAAATACTATTTAGGAAGTGTGTTCTCACTCTTTTATTTCCATCCCTCTCTCTCTCTGTTCAGTAACGTGATTTTAAAGTTTCTAGGCTGAGATTTACATGGAGCAGATGTACTGTGAAGCAATGAAGATTCCTTTACGATGATGACTTATGAAAAGAAACAATAATAGACAGGAAAAACATAGCAGGATGTTGCGATTTATTGGCTAAATGTTACTAGATTGGCATGCAGTTGAGATGCTTTACAGGCCAGTCTTTCTATTTTTGTTCAGTCACGTGGTGCAACCTTGTCCTGGATGATCTCAGTCTCTTGGGGAGTGCAGAAAGAGGAACAGAGGGCAAATAATAGCAAGAGAAAGTGTAACGGAGTGAGAGAGGTCAGGGGAAAGCAGATGTTGTTTCTTGACTGGTGAGCTTCCTCTTGAGAATCTGTCACATAGGTGGTGTGTTCTTGCTGAGGTGTTGTTTTCATACTGTCGAGGGTGTTTTTGTACTCTGTCCCATGGAAACCTTCAGTTCCTGACATTTTTCTCTTTAACTTCACCTCACATACAACGGGAAATGTTTATCTTTTTGTATAGTTTTGTGTATTAACCACCCCCAACCCCTGTTTATTTGGGTTTATTTATTTTATACAAGTTATGTTTATGATCATCATCATTTTCTCTTATCTAATTATATGCATTTCTTAAATTATTAGCACTTAATAATGATAATAATAATAATAAAATAACTATTGGGGTATTTTTTGAAAAACATTAAAATGCAAGCTAGCTGGAGATTTTACACAGACACACACACACACACACACACACATGTTGGTTTTTGTGATTTATGAGGACTCTCCATAGACGTAATGATATTTATA
>JAUMHQ010000085.1:7663182-7684204 GCA_032361165.1 Enteromius paludinosus
ATACCCATGTCATTATACAAATTTGTGTCCTCATAAACCACATAAACCCGCACACACACACACACACACACATATATATATATACATATATATATATATAAAAGAAAATCTACTGCTAGCCTGTATTTTAATGTGTCCTTAATGCACAAAATTGTATTAATTGTATTGAAAAAAAGCATTTCATTTATTACACCATTATCTCTTTGGTGAGAACACCATCCATTGTAAAAAAAAAAAAAGAACAGATGATGTGTCACATGATCCTTTGTGGATTATTTTTGAGGAAACGTATACATATTTAGAGATTATTTGATGAATAGAAAGTTCATAGTAACAGCATGTATTTGAAATATAAACCTTTTGTAACATTATAAAAATATATACTCCCAGCGGTGCGTCCTTTTTAAATAACGTTGATCCCAACCCTTAAAACTTTAATGTATCTTTTCATAATATTATATATTATAGGAATAGAAGTCCTTCAAAGATCTTAATGTAACAAGAGGAAAAAGCAAGTCAGTTTATTTTCATGTAACTCATCCACTGATACATAAAAATACTCATAGTTTAAGCTAATAAAAATTCAAAGTGTTTGAATTTTTTAAGGTGTTTCTCTACACTAAATCACTTTGTAACCACCTACAGAAAGAGAGAATGGGCTCAAGTGAGAGGCAGCAAACATCTACCTGTTATTCAAAGGCCAAAGGTAAAATGACCTTGGAAAAGCTATTTTGGGATGTTTATTAAGCCTTGTGTTTTGTTCTCACTTGTTTATTGCGTGCACAAATGATGCAGCTTGAACTAACTGTGCCCTCAGTCCCAGACAGAAGAGCTTTTAGGCTTGCAGTTTGTTTTGATGAGAGCTTCTGCATCAGGCAGTATGACTCAGTTCTGCTGGAGGTAATGACTATATGAAGAGGGAGGGTGATGGAGCTGGATGTTCACGAGAGGGGGAGCAGGGGCTACATAACGACCTTGTCTTTGATTTACCCTAACAGACGATAAAAAGCCAAAGCAAACACATCTGGCCAAGTTGGTGTAAGCTGATCAGTGGGCAGGACAGGAAAGAGAAAAGTAACACCTTCACTGGCAATAAACAAGCAATCAATTACACTAATTACTGTATTGATTCATTTAAAAAGTCTGCATGGCATGAGGGTTAGAGAATATATGCAGACCATATGGTTTCGTGGGCATTAAAATAAAGCTTTGTGTTCTATGTCCGTCTCTGAGGACAAACAAGTGCATGAAATAACAGATAAACAGTATCAGTACGCATGTTGCTTTTTACAAAACAAACAGACTAATTGTTATGCTGAAACCTTTAAAACAGGTGAGACACCTGTGTGTATCGAGGCAAGAAAGCTTTCGGTGAGCTTGGCATTTGGTAACATCTGAAAAGACTTTAAATGTCACCATCTCTTGAAGAATTATTATTCAGCAGCCTAATATTTATGCTATATATATATATTATATTTATGTGGGTCAAAGACAAAAAAGTGTTTAACCATGAGAATAAAAGTCTAATACTGCTTTAAGTTGTTAATTTTAAGTAGTTTTTTCACACATATATTACTAAATTTACCCACTGTCTTGTCAGGCATTTTTCCAACAAAAAAAAGTTTCTGACACATTAATGTAAAAAATTGTATTCACCCCAAATACTAATTACTCGATTTGTTTTTACCTGTTTGTCAATAAGATTTTCTTCCTCATTTAAAATGTTATATTTTTCCTTATTTTTTGTATATATTTCAATATTTACAAGTCATAAATACCGTATTTTTACATAAATGCTGTGTTTCGCCGAATAACAATGTTACGTTATTTCAACTAAATTTTGATAGTTTATTCTCCAAAAACTTATTTGAAACCTTAAAATTAGACACTTTACTCACATTTAATGGGCTTTCTAAGGACATAAAATCACTTTTGTGAATTTCTTCTGAAGCGGACATCTTAACGTCTTTGACCCATGTATATTTTGTAATTTTCAAATATATATTATTAATAGAAATGTTATAACTACAATTTACAATCATATTATTATATTAATATATTTTTTGAGGGTATATGTGTGTATGGTTGGTATCAGTATTTATTTATTTATTCTCTTATGCTGAATTTATTTGATTAAAAATACAATGCAATAAAAACATAAAACATTTTTTTAAAATAACTTTGTTCTGAATAAAGAACATATTTTAATAAAATAATTAATTAACAGCCATTATTTCAGTTTTCAGTGTCATATTATCCTTCAGAAATGATTCTATTATACTGATTTGTTGCTGCAGAAAATGTTTATTATTTATGTCTTTTGCTTGAGAAAATACATAATCTGTACAAACATTTTCAAACCTATTTTCATTTTCTGGATGCTGAAAACTATATTGAATCACCTTTGTAAAAAAGTAAAATATTTAAAATATATTTATTTCATAGTTCAAATATTTACTGACAGATAACCTACTGATATAATTTTTTAAATAAAACTTTGCTCAATAAGCCTAAAACGCGTGTTCATGTCATTAAGTAAAAAAAAATAGTCCAATTTAGCAGACATTATGTATACCAGTAGTATACTAAAAGTACAATTGCATGGCGTTTTATTACATATATAAATATTATAATGTATTTGTAATATACTAAGCATGAAATAAATGTAATTCAAATATATTTAAGTATATTTATTTTTCACAATGGCATACTAGCCCTAAATTAGCTTTAGTCATATTCATTTCAATCTAAACAAAAATTAGATTTATTGTTTTATTCTCGT
Organism: Enteromius paludinosus; assembly: GCA_032361165.1. Classification (NCBI taxonomy): domain Eukaryota; kingdom Metazoa; phylum Chordata; class Actinopteri; order Cypriniformes; family Cyprinidae; genus Enteromius; species Enteromius paludinosus. Next base: position 7,665,965 of record JAUMHQ010000085.1, read on the forward strand.
TTTTTGGAACTGTACAGGCCTGGTCTGCCTGATGGATTATTAAAGATTTCAATATAATGTTCTTACTGTAATCTTATTGGAACGAAAGCTAATCTGAAAATATGCAGAATACAGCGCCACTGCCAATTCAGAGATAAATCATTACAAATGACTTCAGAGCAGTGTGTAGTTTGTAAAATGACAATAAGAATAATTGGACACTTCATAAAAGTAAGCGTGATGAATGTTGGGTTACAGTCTAGCACAAAGATAATGAACAAAAAATTGTTGCTTGGTGGAAATGATGTTTGCTCGACGTAAGCAAGCCTGGCAAGTGTTGGAAAATAAGAAACATTCTGGTTTGTGCTTAGGAAATGAAACCAGACGCTGCTTTACATCTATAGGATTATTTAAGTATTAAAACAGCTGCATTATATGTAAATACAGCTAAAAGGAAGCTTGTGGTTTTCCTTTTTTTTTTTTGCACGATTGTATGAGACTACTTCAAATATTGAAAGACTCAAATATCTGCTTTTTGGGCTCCAAGATAGAAGCAAGGCCACAATAACAAGAGCTCTTCTGTTGAGTCTGTTCTAAATCCATATTTCCCAGCTGCATGAGTCAGTGAAATGAGCTGGAAGTTGCTGTGCGTTTCGACAGACATAGTTTCCACTGTCCCCGGTCGTTGCTCATCTGCTGTGATGATAAGGATCCATATCTTGTTAGAAGAAGCTCAAGGTCGTTTGGACCAGGTTGTGTTCAAGTTGTTACAACTAACCTTAATAGCATGGGCACTGTTAAGTTGTTTTAATAGCTGACACGCGATTGCCGTCAGTCTGGGTAAAGGAGTAATTGAATTGTCAAGACAATCCTATTTGGTGGCTTCGGTGAGAGCAATCAGCAGCACATGTGCTAGATTGGATTAGGAACAATATGAGGATACTGTAGCACATGATTCGAATGCTGCCAAGAGGATGATAACAATGTGTTTTAGTGCTCTCTTGCGTAAAATAATCACCAGAATTCTGTAATATGTTTATTTGTATCTTAAAATGGAGTTTAAAATGTCACCAAGCCCCAAGTCGTGTTGTTTAGTATTTAGTTGGATTTAGCTTGTATCATCTGTTATCATTCACATTCATTTCAATAGAAGCTGCATTACATGCATTCTAATGTTGCATTTTGTTGAGATGTCATGTGATTAATCAGTCTCAGCACCGATTGGTTGATGGTACCTCAAAAAGAGCGTTTTACAATATTTTACCCATATAAGGCTACTGCTGAATGGTTGTCAATGGAGAAAGTATTTTTTGTTATAGTTAAGTTACACTCTTGTTATAGGTAATTATAAAAAATATTTTTCTTAATACAGCTGAAAAAAGAGAGAAATAACTGAAATAAATAAGCTTGCATTGAAGTATTACATTTAATAACAGTAAAACAAACAAAAAAGATGTTTTAATTAAATATAACTATTTTAAATAACCAAATAAAATAACAAAATTACATTCCAAAATGACTCAAATTAAAACATACAAATAAAAGTGTTTGTTTACATAATATATGTGTGTGTGCTGTGTATATTTATTATGGATAGATAAAGACACAGTACATGTTTTGAAAATATTTACATGTACCTTTTTATATGAATATTTATATTTTCTTATATTTGTTATATTATTTCATATTAAAGCAACATATTTTTCTAATATGAAATGCACGTTTGTATTTATGTATACAAAATAAATATGCACGGTATACACACGTTTTGTAACAGTGCCCTCTAGCCAACTCTCACTCACGCACTTTCACACAGGACTCTCTCTCCAATTCCCCAATCTCCATCACACCTCCATTGGACTCATTCTGACAAGGACTCAATATCCCATCATGCATTGCACACTCTCACCTGCTGCATTTTGTAATCAGCACTCACAGTCTGCAGTCACACACTGCAGTCTATCACCACACCCGTCACACACTGCTTAAATGTCACAGTCACACAACAGTAAAACGCCAAGCCTTGATTTGCTCCGGCGTCATTACCAAGCGGTATATTCCCGTGTTTATTTTCCATTGTCTGACCTCTGCCTGTTTTCTACTGGATTGTGATTGTTTGCTACCTGCCCTGATCTGTGCCTGTTTACCCTGACCACGATTTCTGCCTTGCCTCCACTGTGTATCTGACCCTGCCTGTTTAACCTGAATAAAGATCGCATTTGGATCCGGACGCAATCATGACGCATATGTTATATAAACAAAAACCTTTATTTTGGATACGATTAATTATGATTAATCTTAAAAATAAATGATATTGAAGTATTAAAATTAATAACACTAAAACTAATTTAAAAAAATGAAAAATAAAATTACTAAAATAAACTCTTAAACAATTTAATTTGAAACTATAAAAATAAAAGCTAATCAAAATATTAATAAACAATAAATATTATACAAATAAAATATATCACTGCTTAGCTAGCAGCAGGGATTAACTGGGCCATGCTTACTAGCGAAACCCTTGTCTGAACACAAATGTATAGAGAGAAATTGATTCAGACAATGCATCAGTCATGGAGGAGACTTTAGGATAAGATGTTTTTTGATGGGTTTTCAATTAATAGCTTCTCCTGATTGAGGAGACAAGAGCGCAGAAGCTCTTGGGATGAAAAATGACACTATTAAAGAGACAGTTGTGGCACTCTTTGAGTAATCGTTTGTGGTCCGTGACAGGACTAGCTGCCCGGGGAGACAAACGACACAGGGCTCAAGTTCAGATGGAGAGGAAGAAAGGTGGAATTATGTACTTAATGTTGTTTTTAAGTTGTGCTCATTGGCTCGTACCATAAAGCAACTAAATAACGAGCAAAAGAAGCCTACAAAATGTGTCTAATTTTGCAAAAACAAGGAAAAGAAGGACTAAACATTGGACTCAACCAATGTCAAATTTAGTCTGAAGTCCGCATATGTTTGTAAATGTACTGTCCCCTTTGGCACCCTGTTCTTCGAAGGCCTGACGCAGGAACTAAAGCTCTCACTTCAATAAATGTTAAGCCTGAGTGTTTTCATGGCTTTCAGTTTAGCTAAATCCTATTGCTCCACTATATCACTTGCCTTTGGCTGCGCGCTGGAATGTGACACAGGAACTGAAGAAAATAAAACTAAACTGCCCTTCCTGCTCGGGTCCTCTGTCAGTGAAAAATGGGTTATTTCAGCTTTGTAATATGGGCCAAACCAAGAGGGTAATATGATGGAAGTGCAAGGAGTTTGACGGAAATACTCAGCAAAGAAATATATAATATTCTAGAGTCTTAAGTTGTGAGTGGCATGACCTACATGTGACGTCTGAGCATACTTGAGGTCTGTGGGAGTAAAACTTGGATGCATTCTAAATTTGGATAAAATGTGTGTTAGTGAAATTAATAAATCTGATATTTTTGAATAAAAAAATTTATATTGGATTTAAAATAATTGGGATTTGATAAAAAAATTCAGTACTATATTATATTTTTATATAATTTAAAATACCTACTTTTTATACTATATATTTATTATATATTTCATTTGAAATAATTGGGATTTGATAGAGAAATACAGTAATACTCTGAAATGTTTACTACAATTTAAAATAAAAGTTTTTATATTATATTTTATTCAAAATAATTAGAATAATAGTTATTTTATATACAAATATTTTATGTTTATATTTGATATGATTTTTATTTAAAACCATCATGTTGTGTTTGGGTCTTTTTTGTCCAAAAAATTTTTTTTTTTCTCCAAAAATTCTACTTAATGTTTTTGCATTGTACTGAAATTTATTGACTTTGTTCACAAAGGGTATAACTACAGTTCACTTTCAGCCGGTCAATCCGAGATCACAGATCTCGCTTGGGATCTCCTACCCCTGAGGAGATAATCTTTTGTTTTGTTGTACCCCGCCACTGGCCGTACACAATATTTTGACAAAAAGAGCAGTTTATTCCATCTCTGGGTCTCCTGAAGGGACGAGGTGTTGTGGACGGGCTAAGTAAAGTTTTGTATCACACTCACTCTCCTTTCTCCAGGCCGGAGTGCCCCTAGAGAAGGTCCCCATGCATTATGTGGTATTCACGGATGCCTCCACCACCGGTTGGGGGGCTACGTACAACGGGCATGCAGTGTCACAGGTTTGGACGGAAACTCATCTGCATTGGAACATCAACTACCTAGAGTTGCTGACGGTACGGATAGCCCTGGGTCGTCTCATGAAGCTCTTGCAGGGTAGACACGTACTAGTCCGTACAGACAACACGGCGACCGTTGCATACATTAACCAACAAGGTGGTCTACACCTGCCACCTCCTCCTCTGGAGTCAGAAGCATCTGAGGTTGCTTCGCGGCATTCACATTCCAGGGTTGTGCAACCAGGCAGCCGCCGAGCTGTCGCGAGCACTCCCCTCCCCAGACGCCATATCTGACACCATATCTTCAGCGAGAGCGCCATCTACGAGAGCTGCCTACGCTTTCTCAGCGAGAAGATATTTGTAGAGCTGCGGGCTGCGCGACCCCTATCACGTTCGCTAGATTCTATAGCCTTTGTGTGGAACCGGTATCCTTCTGTGTTCTCACCTCAAACTGGTAGAGGCACTGAGAGGCCCGATTTCGGGTCGGCTTGTTAACTTCTCCAGAGTGTCCAGATAGTAGACCAGTAGTGCCAGGCCCACTCAATGAATCCTTGAGAACTGATAAAGGGCTGGGGTCCATGTCTGGTACCCAAAGAGGTCCCCTTGTGTGTAGAGGACCCCTGTGTTTCCCCAGCAGACTCCTGCCATAGATGAGGGATCAATCACCTCCAATATTCCATATGCACTGAGATTCTGTCCATATGTATATTTATCCTGAGACCCCCTACGGGAAGGCTGGACTTCTGTACGTCTCTGTTCAGATTGAGAGCTACTGAATAGGTAGTGCTTTTAAAAAACAGTAGCTGGCATCTTGTGGTAAGAGTCCCGGCCTAAAGCCAAACAGTGGAGGCTTGGGAGCCTCCCACAGGACACTGGAAGGGTCAGCGTCCATGGCGTTTTGGTAGGGATCCCAATTCGTCAGTCATATCAGATGTGACTCGGAGTGACCGACTGAAAGAGAACGTCTCGGTTACGTATGTAACCCTCGTTCCCTGAAGAAGGGAATGGAGACATCAAATCCCGTCGCCAATGGTGCTGTACCGACGTTGAGTGGGCGGGTCACCGGCTCGGCTCCTCAGCGGAAACCTAAACTGCGCTGTATCCGCTGCCAATTTATACTCACGCTGTGATCAGCTGCAGATGGACACAATCAACGCATACAAATTTCTTTGTCGTGTTTTCATACACGCGAAGTAGATTGGTCCACTTAAAGCGAGATCCCAATTGGTCTGTCATATCCGACATGACATCTCGGTTCCCCTCTTCAAGGAACAAGGGTTACATACGTAACCAAGATGTTTTTTATTATTTTATATACACATATTTTATATTTATATTTGAAATGTTTTTTTTTTAAGATGTAATTCATCGCTGTAATGGCAACGCAGAATTTTAAGCAGCCATTAGAAATAATAATAATAATAATATAATTAATAATAATAATAATAATAAATTACATATACCTATATATATATATACACTTTTTTATTTTTTTATATTTTATATAATACACACACTCTCTATCTCTATCCCTCTCTCTCTGGTGGCTAAATCTCTCTCTCTCTATATATGTGAGTGTATATGTTGACATATATAAACACAAGTGGATTTAAAACATATTCATTCTAATACTGCTATTTTATATGAATATAAATTTATATAATTGATAATGAATGAATGCATATGTATATATAGATGTACACACATAATGGATTTAAAATGTGTTCATTCTTATACCGCTATGTTAAGCAGCTAGCAATCATGCTGTCATTTTGCTATATTCCTCACTTATAGAACCAGCAAACCAGCCTGGAGCTGCACGTTAGCTGGTATTTTTGTCCCAGTGCGGCACAGGAAGCCAATTCAATCGTTGATAATGGAATTGACCTAACCCTTGGGGCTCTGCTCTCTCTGTCTTGTTCCTGCTTAGCCTGCTGTGATGGGCTAAAACAACGGAGTTTCCTCTCAGTGGGCCGGGGGAGTTAATTTACTAACACTTACTGGAATAGGTAAATAAATGTGATGGACAATGGCAGTGATCCCCTCTTTTTAACCAATCAGATAAATCAAATAAAGATAATCTTGGGCAGAGACTGTCTGACACGTATTCATTTATGATTCATTCTACGTCATAACTATTTGTTTATTTCCCATATTTGTGGTTTCAGACATCTTATGTGGCCTTAGTAAAGCAAATACAATTTGATAGTGATGTCAATGGTCTGTCGAGTTGGGTTTCTGGGAAGACAGAGTGGGCAATCGACAAGTCCATATAACTGGTTCCCGATGGAGACTAGAGCATTTCCTGTTGGGTTTTCCACGTAATTAGCATATGAATTGCAGGCCTGTGATGTGTGCTCCAGAGCAGCCGATACCTGCAACACTCTAATTAGAGATAACGATTTAAAGGAGGGTCATCCTGTTGCAGGACATCTGGTTCCTCGTCCACCTCCTGTCTGGGGGGAGGAGAGAAAAAGGCCATGCTTCCTGTGTCTGGTTGACCAGCTCAACTGGAAGGTCATTGCAGGAGGCGGGAAGCTAATAAAGCTTCTGTGCTAGCTCTTTGTGTACAAGGCACGATGAATACAGTGACCTTTCCTCGAGGAATAGTTGTATTCCTGTCTTTATACCCCAGCTGAATCTGAGAGAGGAGGTGGTTTGAGCTTTCGACTCGTAAAAGTCTGAGACAATAAATCCAACCTCTAGAGCACTGAAAACATTTCATGATCCATAGGAGGAGGAGAATAAAAAGAGCATGATGTATTAATCTACGCTTGGAAATCACACTAAATACAACTGTGTGACTTATTATCTTTTCTTTGGTTTTTAAGTCGTCTATGGCTATGAAATGGATGTCCAAAGAATAGAGTGTGTGTGTGTGTGTGTGTGTGTGTGTAAGCAAAAAAAGCTGAAAATGAGTTTCACAGGTCACGTGTGTTGAACAATAACCTTCTTTCAAAATTGTCAAGGTTCAGGCAAATAGCATGCATTTCACAGATTTCACGTTCACTGGGTCACATCCTGGCAAACAAAAGCTTCTTGCATAAGATTTCCACAAGGTGCTTGCAACATATCAGAGAGTACAATGGCAGCACAGATACACTTTAGAACGGAACTACAGATGTGAATGAAGAAAAACCCAAGCTAGAATGAAGCAAGCTTTTCTGTTTCTGGGACCATATTATATGCGCTATCGAATCTAAAATAATTTTATTGGTCAGAAAATATGCATATAATTCTACACACATACACATGTTGCAATTGTCTTAGTATTGAAAAACAATAAAATAAATAGTCCTTTAAACTATGACTTACTTTTCAGTTTACACTTGAATTAATTAATTGAATTAAAAAACTAATATTTGTTAGTCAAATGCTAATTTCTTTTAGATTTGAATTGTAGAAACCTTTAGGGATTTATTTAGTGATTTTAAAGTAATATAGCTATTTATTATTATGGCATAAAGCCACTGGATTTTTTTTACAGTGTACTGTAGCAGTAATAAATAAAGAAAAAATGAATAAACAAATGAAAGGAAGAAGCGTTGAATGCCATAAATTTTGTACACAACAGATGCACAGCGTGTTTTCCATCTGTTTAAATGGTGCAGTTGAGTTATCGATGATGATCACTGCTCCAGGGGAAAAACGGAGTACTTGCAGTACTTGCGATGCGGAAGGGTCACTGATGATCTTGTCAGCAGGTTTCCTGGATCTCGTATCATATGGGTCATGGAGGGAGGCTGAGTACAGTAAATCAACTCTTCTGAGAAGTAGATCATCATTACAAATGACAGGTTAAGCCTCTTAATAGCTCACACACAACCAAAAATGTACTAACTTTCAGGCCGTCAAGGATTAGCTTGTTTCTTAATCTTTCATTTGTCTGAATTGCACAAGATGAAACAAGGTTAAAATACAAACAATGATATTTTCTGCACTTAAAAAACCCCAAAGAGATTGTGAGCATTATGATGAGCTCCACACGCAGCACTTAACTCGACTGTCACTATAAAGATGCTCCTTTTCAGGGTCCAGCGTGAGTCTCACTGCTGGGGAGAGATGAGAGCTGCATGACAACAACCCACAACACAAACACCAGCCACACACTAGCACTCACCCACCCTCAACTAACCGTTGCTAGGCAGTTCTGGTTGCTATGAGAGGAAGAGAGAGTCTGAGGAGCTCTGGGTATCACTGAACAAAACTGGACATTCCTTGACGTCTGTGTCAGCAGGATGCTTTTTATTTTCAAAATGAAAAATCATAAAAGGATGACGATGAACTAGCTGAAAGCTAGTTCTCTTAAGTGACTCTCATCATTAATAGAAAACCACACAGCTTCATGGAACAGTGTATTTATGATTTATATATATATATATATATGTGTGTGTGCTGTCAAATGATTAATTGCAATGTATTAATGAAAAAAAATATATATAAGTGTGTGTACTGTGTATATTTATTATTTATTTACATGTATATTTATATTTATATTTGTACAATTTATATTATACATAAATATATTTAAAATATAAACATATTTTTCTCGAATATATACATGCATGTTTGTGCATATACAGTACAGGCCAAAAGTTTGGACACACCTTCTCATTCAATGTTTTTTCTTTATTTTCATGACCATTTACATTGGTAGAGTCTCACTGAAGGCATCAAAACTATGAATGAACACATGTGGAGTTATGTACTTAACAAAAAGGTGAAATAACTGAAAACATCTTTTATATTCAGGTTTCTTCAAAATAGCACCCTTCGCTCTGATTACTGCTTTGCACTCTTGGCATTCTCTCGATGAGCTTCAAGAGGTAGTCACCTGAAATGGTTTTCACTTCACAGGTGTGCTTTATCAGGGGTAATTAGTGGAATTTCTTGCTTTATCAATGGGGTTGGGACCATCAGTTGTGTTGTGCTGAAGTCAGGTTACTACACAGCCAACAGCCCTATTGGACAACTGTTAAAATTCGTATTATGGCAAGAACCAATCAGTTAACAAAAGAAAAACGAGTGGCCATCATTACTTTAAGAAATGAAGGTCAGTCAGTCCGGAAAATTGCAAAAATTTAAATTGGGTCCCCAAGTGGAGTCGCAAAAACCATCAAGCGCTACAACGAAACTGGCACACATGAGGACCGACCCAGGAAAGGAAGACCAAGAGTAACCTCTGCTTCTGAAGACAAGTTCATCTGAGTCACCAGCCTCAGAAATCGCAAGCAGGTCAGATCAGAGGCCAGGTTCTAGCAGCAGACCCATCTCTAGAACAACTGTTAAGAGGAGACTCTGCAAATCAGGCCTTCATGGTCAAACAGCTGCCAGTAAACCACTGCTAAGGAGAGGCAACAAGGAGAAGAGCTTTGTTTGGGCCAAGAAACACAAGGAATGGACATTAGACCAGTGGAGATCTGTGCTTTGGTCTGATGAGTCCAAATTTGAGATCTTTGGTTCCAACCGCTGTGTATTTGTGAGACACAGAAAAGGTGAACGGATGGATTCCACATGTCTGGTTCCCACTGTGAAGCATGGAGGAGGAGGTGTGATGGTGTGGGGGTGTTCTGCTGGAGACACTGTTGGGGATTTATTCAAAGTTGAAGGCACACTGAACCAGCATGGCTACAACAGCATCCTACTGCGACATGCCATTCCATCCGGTTTGCGTTTAGTTGGACGATCATTTATTTTTCAACAGGACAATGACCCCAAACACACCTTCAGGCTGTGTAAGGGCTATTTGACCAAGAAGGAGAGTGATGGAGTGCTGCGGCAGATGACCTGGCCTCCACAGTCACCGGACCTGAACCCAATCGGTATGGTTTGGGGTGAGCTGGACCGCAGAGTGAAGGCAAAGGGCCCAACAAGTGCTAAACACCTCTGGGAACTCCTTCAAGACTGTTGGAAAACCATTTCAGGTGACTACCTCTTGAAGCTCATCGAGAGAATGCTAAGAGTCTGCAAAGAAGTAGTCAGAGCAAATAAATCTCATGGCAGATGCAACTGGTCTTGCGAGAACTTGACAATTTCCTTGCGATAGTGGTATGCAGGGCAACAAATCTGACATAAAACTTCTGCCGCTTTCCAAATGGTTTTCAATGGTCGCTTTTTCTCATCCAGTGTAGGCAGACTTAGAAGTAGGGTTTGCTCCCTTTTTCTACGTTCCATCTCGCGCCTTCTGCATCCGCACAGCTTTCAAATTTTACTCAATCGCGGATTATTGTGGACGGACAAGTTCGACACACGCACAATGCCACCTACTTGAGTGGGACTCTTAGCATTCTCCTCGTGCATATACTGTTGTACACAGACTTGAAAAATTGCCTGTTCGCGGACAGAGTGCACGTGTGTCCGTGATCCCTCCTGACCAAAATGACGTAATGCAGCCGGCCGAAGTATACTTTGGCCTTTAAGCTGGTGCGGCATTTGCTGTAGACATGTTTGTTTTGGTATTCGACTCTGTTTTCTGAAGCTTTTTTGAAAAATTGCTTACCCTGCTTTTAAAGGGATATTTGTGTAATTTGTTTTTAATTATTTATACTGTTTATACTTTTTGGTGTAATTACTTGCCTGTCAGTTTGTGGCAAAATATTTTGCTGTGTTCACATGTTGTTTATTACTTCATGTAGTTCATTAAAATAGTTTTATTTCAATAGTTTATTTTTTGGTTTGTAACAAAATACACCTTCTCGTAAAGCCAGTGTCTCGTCTCATCTCGTGGGATAAGTGTCTCATCACACCCCTATATATATATATATATATATACTCTACATACAATTTTACAGAAAAACTTTTGTTTGGGAGAAAATTAGGCTGATCCAGGCAATACACACACTCAATAAAAACTAAACAAACAGGCATTGCCTGTAAGAAAAAGATGATTGGTCCTATTAACTAAAGGGGCGGGACTACAGCTGTCATATTAGGCATTACAGTTCCTGCCTTTCACAGACTGTCTCCTCCTCTTATCATATCTCTGTATTTCATCCACCACCCCAACCTCTCCTGTCTCTCCTGTCTCCCAGCAAAAACACGCAGTGCTCTCAGACACCCCTCTCTGCTCTTGCTGTGTCAGTCTAGTCTGTAAACCCAATATCAGCATCTGTGTGGTAATCTCCCCGCAGGGGCTCAAATAGTACATTAATGACCTGTGTTTGCAGCAGGTTTCCGGTGTCGTCACTGGGCTTGTGGGCTGGAGACTTTCAGTAACATAACTGACCTATATTTTCCCAAGCACCTCTGTACTCGGCTTGCAGTCTGCCTGCGTATTTATACTTCATCTTTGATTATTGCAGCGATGCATCACTTTCCCTGATTAAAGACATCGCCGTTATATAATCACTACCTCAAGGAATGAGATCAGTTTAAAATCCTGCCATCACAAGCATCATGCCAATTGCTAGAGATGTTTTTGTGTAGCCTTTCCTCAGTTGAAATGTCTAAAGGTCAGGTGCAGAGATTTTTTATTTTTTTTAAGAAATAAAAAAAAATCACTAAATATCACATAACACGTTAAATGCTTCAGCTCGACAGGTTTCTCTGTCTTTTGCTGGGTCAGATGGGCTACTCTGCAGATTGGAGTCTTGAGGGGGTGGAGGATTCAGCGTTCTCTTGTGGTTTATGGCTTAGCTGAGCTCAGCCACCTGGTTTTGTTTGTGTAGGTGATCTAAAATTATGCTTACTAAAAAATTAAATTAAAATCCCCTGACACATTCAGAGAAAATTATTTGGGAATGGATACAATAAGGCGAAGGAATTCAGCAAGGAAAAAATAGTCTTCATTTGATGAGTTACTAGTTTTTAATATTAGCAGTAACAACAACAATATTAATAATAATAATATTTATATACTTTGCTTCCTGATGTATACATTTATACATATAAAAACTATTGTGTTTTCCTGTTCAAAGACACCTACAGACACACACACACACAAACTTTATAAAATGTTAAAGTTGTATACACGTTTTTAATTTAATTACATTTATAATAGAATTTTTAAATAATTTTTATGAATAATTATTTCTGAAGTATCCTGTGATAATAAAGACTTTAACTGATGCTTAAATTCAGCTTTGCCATTACAGGAATTAATAACATCTAAATATTTTATTAAAATAGAAACCAGTTATTTTAAATTGTAATCAAATTTCACAATATTAAAGTAAAATCACAAGATAGATAGATATATATTATATAAAATATATTAAAAGCCATATTTATCAATATTTCTATATTATGTGTACTTTTCTGAATGATTTGCACATATTATTGGAGAAATGATTTACTTCAGAATTCATCCTGTTTTTGACATCATGAAGCGATGTGCTACCTGCTTTAGTGGCAGACTTTGCCTGACTTGTCTCTAACTGAATTTGTATCAGGGGCTGTTAAAGCGCAGCTTTGAAGCCTCCCCCCCTCTCAGTCTCTGGCAGCCTAAAACAGGTCACTCTCTCTTCATTTGATTGCGTCAGCGGCCGGACACAGTCTTCATAAAGCTTTAAAGACACAAGGTTTTTTTAGTCAGTCCAGGTCAACAGTTTATGAAAAGGAAGTATTTGCATTCAAATGAAGAAAATAACATCCTGTTGGTGGAAACTAGAGCAGGGCGCATTGCAAAATCGTATTCTAATTCAGGCTTTTTGTTGGACGTTCAATAGCCACAGAGGTTGTGTAAGCCACCCTTAAAATTCCTATCAAAACACATCAAAGAGGAAAATGAATGAGCGAGTGAATAATTTCCGACAGCGGTGATCGTTATCTGTTTCAGGCAGATGTGTCTTTCACTGTGATATTGGCAGAATAAAGCAAAGATAAATCTGCATGCTTATCAGGATTGTGGAGATGTAGTGATGGTGGATTGGGCAGCTGTGGTTACCAGACGCCGGTGCGTTGGTGTAAAGCTCAGAGTGTAATTACCCAACATGCTGTGACCAGCACAAACAGTGAACGGCAAACACAGGCCATCAATACGGTCGTCAATGGGCAGCCCCCCTCGGATCTTACTGTTTGGCTAATGACAAACAAGAGGGCTGTTGGACAGATGAGGTGACTTGCAGGCTCGGTCCTGAAGAGACGTCACCGCGGCACAGCGGAAGCGGTTCTACACCCCCGCTCTGTTTGTTGTGTTGCTGTGCACACACCTGGCCGATTTCTCACCTATCACTTGCTGCCCACTCTATGTCCGCTGAAGTAACGTCATCAGCAGTCAAGGCTGGAGAATGTTACCACTACCCCAGTAATACTTCAAAATGATAAGATGCTTTATTTCCTGCAAAATGAAGGAAACATATTACTTAAAGGGGTCATGAACTGCATTTGTTTTTTATTTTGTACTGTTCTCTGAAGTCCACTTATAATTTCTGTCCTGTTATTAATCCTCCTTATCTGAACACCCCACCTTGGCAGATCCAAACGTAAACGCCCACTCCACTGATAAGCAAATAGATGATCTAGGTTAAAAAATGTTTATCAGACAAAGAATAAACATTAACTCACATTTTTGTGTTGCAACATTATTGTCAGATCCTATATAGTTGGCATAGCATCATCTTTCGGTTTCAATCTTTCTGAAAATTCTGTGTCAGATTGTATTGTTCGTAAATAAATATGGGTACAATGAATCGAACAAAGGGCCGAGATCTATTGACACATCTGGAACTACATTAAAACGGGCAGCGATGTAGAAGCAGGTGTTGATCTTCTGTGGAGGATGTCAAATGCCCTTCACAAAAAAACGGTAAAACAACAACCACAAAAACTAACCACGCATGACCCTTCCAATGTGATTACGCAATGTGTGAAGTCTTAAGAAGAGCAGAATCCACACCTCAACTATCACAATAAAGGCATACCGAATCAATATAATTGAAATCTCTATCAGAATGAATTTTAGAATTTAAAGTGGCAGTCGAGCATGCTCTTAAAACAAACAGGCTAGTGTGGTATAGTTATCTTTATAGTTAGCGTTCTGGGTGTAAACTGGCTTTTATTCCTTGTATAGGATCATGTAGATCCTTTTGAAGCTGCTTAGAGAACTTCAGCCCTTAGATCCCCACTGAAGTCCACTGTACAGAGAAAAAATCCTGGAATGTCTTAAACCTTAAAACCTTAATTTCTTTTCTACCAAAAGAGAAAAACATGAACATCTCGGACAAATGTTGTCATTCACCACATAGCTGGTTGGTTTGGTTCATATGACGCTTTACTTTTTAAAAAAGAAAAATATGATGATTTAACTTTTGAAAAAGGAAAATTCTAGAATGTTTTTCCTGAATGCAGTTGTTGTTCTTGTGATTAGCACAGTTTAACTAGCTAGCATGTTATTATAAATTCACCTGAACAGGGTTTAACCAGCTGTAAATGTGCTCGTCTTAGAACTACACTGACACCTAGTGGTGTGGATGAATTACTAGACAAACGCATGATTTTTTTCCTCTTCTGTTTGTACATCAGTTATTTTGATGCTTGAATATTTCTTTATCTGTATACTATTTAATAAGGTAAAAAGCAGTTCTAAGGGGCAATTTCCTGCCCTTCATTTCCTTTCCTTTTTTTTTTTAGAACAAACTAAAAAGAGCCATGATGATCACTGAGCCATCTGGCTTTATTCAAATCAGCCACTCCCAAAAAAAGGTGACCATGTCACTTGAAGCTTTGTAAATTGTTACTACTCAGTGCGAGTTAGCTGGGGTGAATATTAGCTGTTGACATTGTGCTTGAAAAGGAAATGAATAACTCCCAGAGAACAAGATATACCAGAGGCCATACGTGGACATAGATATTGAGGATATACAGGTTGAACTGTGGTCAGCGAAAGTAAGGCATTGGGACCAGCTGTGATGGGTGTTCCTCCTTTTGGATGTGGGCGTACATCAATTATTAATATATTTTAGCTCTTGTTGTCCTCCCTCAGGATATAGGAAGGAAGTCACAGCAAGGTAGATTGAGAGAAGAGATATATAGGCTTACTTTGAGATGAAAATGTTTTTCTTACAAAGGGGGGCTTTGAAGTACTATAATTGTCCCTTTTTCAGATGTGTTTCATTTTATGGACCATAATGTACTGGTTTTAAAGATCCTGTAAGGCAAATAAGTTATTTTGGTGGTCATACTAGTAATGCCTCGGGGAACCATCATCTAGATAATAGACTTGTTTCTATTTAAGCAGGGAAAGGCCTATTTTCTGTCAAGATTTGAAACCAGAGTAAAAGTGTATCATTAATGTTGCTACTTAAACTTAAATCAACAAACAGCATTTTATAGTCTGATCCAGCTAATGTGCAAACACATTCAAGAGTAAATAAATAGCCAATGCCTCTTTTTAAAAAACTTAACTTTTCAAGTAAAAAAAAACCTCTTGTAGCAAGCATCCGATAGCGCCTATTGGTGTACGACGGTACTGAAGACAATATGTGAACTAATTCTTTATTGTAAAAAAATGTAATTGTTTATATTTAGCTACTAATGTGGTTAATTTCATCTACAAATTATTTGATCTGCATTTTATTTGATATATGGTTGATTCAGTTAACTCTATATTACAGCAGGTCCATTCAGCTGTCTCAGAGCAAGCCGTCTGAAAGTTTGAGTTGTCAAATGAGTTTTTTCCACCCAATTATTCCTTCTAGACTGTTTTCTTCTGAAACTGAGTTACACTACTGTTCAACAGTTTGAGGTCTGTAAGATTTGTTTGAAGAATGTTTTTTAAAGAAGTCTGCATTTATTTGTTAAAAAGAACCCAGGCTCATTGGAAATATGTGCCGCTACATAAATTTCTGCAACCCCGTAATTACGTACCTTACTGCACGTTTCGCCGCAGTGAAATGTCCATAGAGGAGCGCTAAAACACGTTTAATACGTAACCGTGACATATTTGTATTAGGTTGGTACAGGTACATATTGCAGTGTTTTTATAATGCTGCTCGAGGTGTGTTTTGTGGCCGTTCAGAATTCAAATATCCATTGAGTGTCACTAAAGATAAACGCTCTATCATGTTGTAAATATCTCCTACACTAAACCCAAACCTAAACCTACACGATAGTGTTAACAAATGCAAAAGTAATTTGAAAACGTATTTACTGCTGCACCCATGCTATTTTAAATTCCTTATGCTGATCTGAGCTGTGTTTGTGTTTTACACTTGAGCAACAGAGTAAACTTACTGAACTCGAAGACTCATACACATGTTACAACTTTTGTCACATTTGTGTGAAAAAGATAAAAGTTGTGGGAGTTTTACTGCCTCTAGTGTTTATTTCAACTAAAAAAACTGCAGTGATTCGTATATATAGGTACATTTTTTCAGTTTTGCAGAAATGTATGAAGAGGCATGTATTTCTATTGAATCTAGGTTGGTTAAAAAATACAGTAACATTGTTCAATATTATTGCATTATTGCATTTTGCAACTTCTATTTCATTTGATGGCTAAGTTGAATTTTCAGCATCCAATACTCTAGTTTTCAGTATCACATGATTCTCCAGAATTCATTTTAACATGCTGATTTGGTGCTCGAGAAATATTTCCTATTGAGAATGTTTCTGTGTAAACTTTGACACATTAGTATTTTTTTTGGTGTATAGAAAGCTCAAAGAAACAGCATTTATAGAAAAAAAAAAAAAAATTTTATGTAATTATAACTCTCTTTATAAATATAAGTAAAAGTAAAAGAGTAAAAGTATTCATTTCTTCAAAAAACACAACAGCATTTGAACAATACTGTATGTCATCCAGTGTTTTTCTGTGCAAGATTCTACCACCCACCTCTCTCTGTGGAAAATGTGCTTCTCAGTTGTCAAATGTTCATTTTTAAAATTAGTAGTTTTCAACGGCTGAGCTACAAATTATCATTATTTGTCATATTGGCGAACAGGGTTGTACATTTTCCATCAAATAAGATTTAAAGGACCCCTTTTCTTCACTCTGAGGCCTTTTACGGTGCCATTATGTCATTCTCCAAGCAAATAGAAATGCAAAAAGACAAGAAAAAGCATCAGTTTCAACTCAACTGGACTTGCAAGTACTTGTTCACACTCTTAAAAGAAACAACCAGCGTCCTTATTTACTCTAGTTGAGTGCAATTATTTATTTAAAGAGGTACAGTACTAAAAGTCAACGTCAAGTCAAAAGAGCAAAGGAGAATATTTTCAAACTGACCCTAAAAACATTTACAGTCCTACTGAATAAGTCTGCTCTGAAGCAGAACTTAATATTAGTGTGATTAATAGAAGACATTACACAGCACATAGAAGCTCTGAGGTGGGTCAGAAAAGGCTGACAAACTGGAATCCTGTACAATAACGCAGAAACATAATTTTCTTTAAGGTGTGTGGGAATAGCAACAACAGATATGTGAGTAGGTGGACAGGGATACAGACAAAATGCCTGTCTCCATCAGCGGGCCCATCTGTGTGCCCTGGCAGAGGGGAGTGTTCAGTGGGCAGAGGCGACCCGGCCTGCTGCCCGTTGCCCAGTGACTCATTCTAGCAGCTGACAGACAAGGATGAGGGGGAATAACATGCCCACTGCCTCTGGCACAGCACAGGAAGGGGAAGTGGAACACAGCCCACGCACAGAAACTTGCAGAAGGGCTTTGTGTGTCTGTGGGGAGAGGGGGGAGCAGGTGTCTTGCATTCCTTATTGTGAGATTCGATCCAAAAACCAGGCCCCCTTTGATCCGTGAAAGTTAATCTTAAAATGAGGACAAAGTTCTTTTATTGGTCACAGACGTGTCCAGTTCAGGTGCACAGAATGTGATTTTGGGATTACAGGGTTGTCCATCACGAGCCTGGGACTTTTAAAAACCAAGGTTTGAATTGAACACAATTTCAGTGTGTGGTTGAAAAGATAGTCCTGCCCCTAAACTCACACAATTGGCTACTAAAGGGATAGTTCACATAAAAATGAAAATTCATGACATTCCAAACCTTCCAAAAGAGCTTCTTTCATCTTCGGACTTTATCTATTTGTGCATATGTACTAATTTTTCGTTTGTTTGTTTGTTTTAGAACAGAGGTAGGCAACGTCGGTCCTGGAGTGCCGATGTCCTGCAGAGTTTAGCTCCAACCCTCAAAAAAACTCACCTGC
>JAUMHQ010000085.1:7697826-7717512 GCA_032361165.1 Enteromius paludinosus
TTTAAAAAAACATATTATGCTCAGATGCTGTATTTATTTGGCCAAAAATATTGTACAAATGTGTATTTGTAAAATATAATTACATAGTATTGTGTAATATTGCTAACTATTATTAAAAATAAAAATGATATTCTAGTTATTTTTAAATAGAAACTTGTTGAAAAGATTTCGTTTTTACTTATATAATATTTCTTTTTCTTTTTATTACTTTTATTTAATTGTTTAATTATTTATTTAGGTGTTCATTATTTAATACATTTTAAAACAGTTGTATTTTCATGGACATTTTTTAAAAGAACAGCATTTATTTGAAATAGAGATGTGAAAAAAGTGCATTAAATAAAAATGGTAATTTTATTGATGTCTTTACTTATTATTTTTGTGAATCATGAGAGCAGTTTGAATTTTAACTCTTGTGCCGTCTACACTGATCAGTTCTGTGTGATAAATTTAAAAGCAGGTTCAATGGAAACTGGCTCTGCTCTATTTCAGAGAATGGCCTGACTCGCTGACCTCCCCAGGGTTAATAATACACTGGCAGTGTGGACACAGGATGCTGAAAATGCTTAGGCACACACACCGCTCCAATTGCCCGGATTATTCACTCATTTCCAAACAGCCGGGGAATTATAAAGCACCCTAAGGTTGAAATGCAGGTGGTGTGTGTCTTGCTTTACCTCTGCACTCAGAATGTGTGTTTTGATTTTATGGCTCAGAGGAGGATGTGGCGTGATGACCTCAGCTCTTGACCTCAGGTCCTCTCACTCAAACGGACCGCACATAACAATCAATTTCTAATCATAACCCAAGAGTTAGCGTAAGCTCTGACCTATGCATTATTCAGTTGAGGGACAAGGGCAAGCAACGAAAGGCCCTACGCGCAAATCATGAATATTTAACATGGATCTTTTTTACCAATCTACAGCCACGCTTCTCTGTAACCACAGCGATTAAACAAAATGATGGAACAAAAAAATGATGGTGTAGGAGTATTTATTCATTTTAAGCCTCGCACTTGTGCTGGGAACATGTCCATCTATCTGGTTCATAACAACTGCTTGAGAGTAAATCAATACCAACAGGCTGAACAAGAGTCATGCAAATCATTATTTTCAGCCGGCAAGTATTTGAGGCACATGTCTGAGAAAAAGCACACACTGCCTAGTAAACCATTTAAGAAAAACCCCATCCTGCATCTGCCAAGCTCATCAACATCATTAATTTTTTTCCATGATGAAATATATGATTTAAAAGGAACAACCGTCCTTTATAAAAGACTTGAGACCAACATAGCTGGAGCTTTATAAAGAATTGTCAATAATACATTTTCATTTTAATTTGTATTTTTTTTATTATATTTTATTTTCAGTGTTATTAATTGACAATAACTTTTATAGTATGCAAGTTATTTTTCAATTTTATTTAATTCAATAGTATAGTATTAAAATATTAACAATAATAATGTTTGGTTTGAATTGATTGATTTATTTTATTTTTTTCATGTGATGAATTTTTAACAATACCATGTTATATTTGTAATGTATGGAAACAATTGCTATTTTTATTTTATATTATTTAATTTTGAAGAGTTTCCAGTGATGAAGTTGCAGTTGTAAAATATTGGCAATAAACATATATTTTATTTTATTTTTCATGAGTTTCCAATAGTATGTCAAATACTAACAATAGTATTTGTTTTATTTTCTTTAACATGTTGCATTCAAACCACAATATAATTTGTTCAGTTTCTCTTACTACAGTGAAATAATTCAGCACACTGATTTTCTCAGAATTCAAATCAAGCACTCACTGTTCAATACCAAAGAGTGCAAAGTCACCAGAAACACGGAAGCGGTCTAAAATTTCAGCGCTGTCTGCAGCAGCATAGCACTCATGTCCTATCTTCTGCTGTGCACTCAACTTTACAGCTCATTCAGCGGCCTATTAATATTAATAAGCTTTTTCATTGATCACATTTCTTGATGAACAGTAATGTTTGTGAATGTTTTTGTCTTGTGTCACTGAATGGAAATAGATTAAAATGTATTGTGCAGCTTCCTCAGTTTTCTTCTGTCACTTGCGATTAAGCTGAAATCTATTATACAGCATCAGCTGTAAAGGACCTGGACTTCCTGTAACGGTAAAAGGAGCAGAACAGCTCAATAAGTGCTGGTAATATCAATAACCCACAGGATATTGTCATGTAAGGTCAATAAATGCAAGCTAGGTTTTAAGTTAGTATTGCAGACTAAAGGCATGCTGAAGAAATGAGGTGTCCACCAACAGAAGATATTTACTCTTTTACCAAAACACCATGACTGTAAATAAAAATCAGGGCTTGTTTGCTAAATAATTTATTATCAAAATATTTCATTTTGCATATTGCCGTTGTTGTTATTGTTGTGTTTTCGTCTATTCAGTACATCATTTTTTACTTATTGTGACCAAGGACTAAACAGGTTTTTGCAGGGCACAACAAAATTATTTTTGCAATGTTCTTTCAAGCTTATTTGAATAGAAAATGTGTAAATAATCCCTGTGGATTATTTGTGACCCTGGAGGACAAACCTTGCCAAAACCCAATAGGGGGTCATTTTTATGAAATTTCATGACATGTTACCTAAGCTTTCAGTTGATATACAGTTTGTTAGGATATGACCATGTTTGGCTGAGATACAACTATTTGAACATCTGGAATCTGATGGTGCAAACAAAATAAATAAAAATAAATAAAAATAAAACTTTTTTTTTTTGCGATCAAAGACCATTTTACAGATTATTATTGTTTTATATAGACATGTAGATCCATAACAACATAATACATGTTTGTTTAAAAAAAATCTATCATTTTGACCTATACAATGTATTATTGGCTATTACTACAAATATGCATGTGCTACTTACGACTGGTTGTGTGTGTCCAGGGTCACATATCATTTTAAGTAAGCTTCCAATTGCTATATATCTATAAAGATCAGCGTTCTCGTCCTTCTGTAAGATCCAGGATATATGGTGATCTCGCGCCACCTAGTGGAATAAAGAAGCCTCAGACCGAGAATCTTCAAGGAAGGTCGTCTTATACATCACCAGATTAATTATTCCCTAGTAACCATTTAGTTCATTTCCAATTTGTTTGACATTGTTCTAATACAACATCCTATTTTGCTCAATATACCAACTGACACATGTATGTGCAAACTGCATATATCACTCTCAGAAAAAGGTATAAAAACTTTCAGCAGGTACAAATATATACACTTTAGCTGCTACTATATACTTATATTATACTTAAGTATTATGCTTTTTTAATGCCATTTGGGGGGTAAATTAGGTACAAAGTTATACCGTTTACCTTTTGTGGCTAATAGGTATCGCCTCAGAGCTTTGTATAATATTATAATATTGTAGTAAAATACAGCTTTGTTGTAGTAAATATTGCACATTACAATATAATCATAACATTTCTGTACAAAAACCCCGAATTAAATAAATACTTTGTACGTACATTCGATGAGCCTTTCTGTTGTCTGAGCGCAGTAAAGTGAGGTGAAACACCAGGAGGCGCTGTTGCTCTGTTGTGGTTTGTTTCAGACTCGTGCTTTGGACAGAGACTCAGAGCGCCGGTGCACTTACATCAACAGATGATCTGCTGCCCGCTACAGTTGTTTGACCGTAGCCCAGGGCAGAGAAGAGCACTTCAGTCTCCGACTAACTGTGATGGAATATGACAGTTTATAGAAATACGTGTGGATTCACCAAAGCGTCTGAAACACTGAGCCCCTGGGTGAGTACGCTTATCTGGATTATGCTGCTTTGCACTTAAATGCCTTCAAGTGTCAAAATGTGCAACAGGTTATTATAAACACCATAAAGTACAGTTAATGTCTGTTTTAAGACATTTTAAGTAGTACTGTGATTATTATTATTGTTTATATTTTTGCTTTTATAATGCACCAGTTCTAATAACAAGTTAGATTAAAAAACCCCAAAAAACTCTGTTTGCATTTTTACAATACTGGAGTTTATTTGTTTACTAATCAGATTTTAGAGGAATGTGGGTGCAACTGTGATTGAGAAGGACTGATCCTTTCAAGACTGAAACCTTATATTAACTTTTACTCTTTTTTTTTTATTTTGTGATGAGCAAGGACTTTGTGATATACTTTTTAGTCAGCTTATTAGAAAAACATCCATATAATGCTAATTGTATTGTTTGTTTTTGTGATCAAAGACCATTTTACAGATTGTCATTGCTGTATATAGACATGTAGATTCATGACTACATAATAAATGCATGTTTAAGGCCACTGCATTTGTGTTACTCCAATATGGGTTTTGTGATGGTGTGAAAATGTCTCTCTCATAACTTGAGAGTGTTGAGGCTTATGGCTTATGTTTTCTTTTGACCACAGATTGTGATTTATCCCTTTCAATGCAACTCAGTTTTCCTGGTGGCATGAAATGAAAAAAGACGTTGTGTGGGAAGGTGTCGAAATTAGTTATTAGAGGGTTTGTCAGTGCCGATTCTATTCATTATGTCAATTATGTCATGTTAACCTTCATATAAGAGGAATCAATCAAATCAGAAACACTGCCAGTGAGTATTTTACCAATATATTAAAGTGACAGTAACTTGCCAAGAGTTATGGGTGTTTAATGAGGTAAATCCTTATTGAATATTATAGCTTTAATATGTTGGTTTAATATTTTTTTTTAATATCACCATGTTTTAGTGTCGTTGTCTTTTGTTTGGATAGTGAATCATTCAGCTTCTGATGCATTACTTTTGGGTGCGGTTTCAAGTATAACATGTTTATTAGGAACGTTTATTCAAAAATAGAGTTTGAAGTCCCAGTTTATTTAATGCATTTGTACAAGCAGGAATGTTCAGATTCCTTTTTTTAGAGTAGATCTGTATGCTTCAGACCGTTAACTATGTTTGAAATCCCTTGAGCCGAAGAGAACATTGAACTCTTAGATCTTATGAGACAAAATTAGTGAAATTTAGTGTCGTGTCACATGGCATCAGCTTTCATACTTCAGCTCAGCTGTGTTTTTGGGTCATTTGATGATACGAGTGCCTGTTCAGGATTGATTTTGTAGTTTCATGTGATTTCGATTTTTTTAAATAAATAATGTGTGTTTAGATTAATTGCATTATATTGAAAGCTTAATTTATACATTTTAGAACAATAATTGCGCCGATTTGGAAAGGTAACGGAGTTGACAGTTACAGTTTGACATGCTTTGTGCTCAAGATGATGAAACAATGTTGCTTCATAGAACGATAATAGCAGTGTTTTTATTTGAGTGTATACATGTTAATCGTTCAACATACAATTTCACGGTAACAGGGTTGACATTTTAAGATTGTCACCTACAGACAAACATGAAAAAATCTAGGATAAATTGCTAAAAGGAAGAAACTTTAATTTCAATTAAATTGCACTTACTGAAAGTATGAATTATGAAATAATAGTGCATTATAACCAGGTATATACGGTATTTAATGATGGTAAGAGGATTGACACACATAGGATTTGGAATAATAAAGTATTCCATTTCTAAATTCCAAAAAGGAATACAAACAAAATTCTAGATTTAAATTCTAATATCCAGAATTGGATGGGGGGGTTCCTCAAAGAGTAATAAACTTTTGATACTGCACAGTTTCTTGGGTGAACACAAAAATTTGCTAGTGACAACAAGAGCAATAAAGTGCCCTTATTATGGGTTATGAAAGGATCATATGTTGGTTTTGGGAGTCCCAAACAACAGGTTGACCTGCATGCAAGGTCAAAAAACACTTCAGTTTTCTCATAATGTATAATGTAGCTTATTTGTTCAATGACTCCCAAATGATCCGTTCAATGATTCATTTTTCCGGTGATCAGTGGATTTCATTTAAATGTTTGTGAGCTTTTAACCTTCCAAAAGCGGCACATAGTGGCAAAAAATGAATTTGCATTTTCATTCAGACCAACGTGAAAAGACCGCAGGCTAGTGTTTCATGTTGACATTAAAATGAAACAGCTTGGGATTTGTTTTTAAGAACAGCTCGTTTCAATGATTCAGAGTTCACTCTTTCTTTTGAGAGACAATAACTTTATAGTGCACTTCTCACATTTAAAACTTTGCAGGATGTTTTCTTTCGCTTAGTTGTGTTACACACTACTCAGAAGCTCATTTTCAAAAATCCATAATAAGGACACTTTAAAATACTCTATAATATTCATCACATATTCATCTGTGACTCCGCCTCCTCATTAGTGTTCCAGCCATATGTTTCCAGGTGTCCTGTATCAGTGTTTGATTATGTTTGTATTTAAAGCCTGCCTGTTGTCTTGTTCTTCGTGTTCTGTTAAAGTTACGTAGCTCTCCGTTTGTTTTTGCACTGCTCTCAGCTATTTCCTTTTTGCCTTTGTGTTTTATTAAATGTTCTCTTTTTTAAAATCTCGTCTCCGTGCCTTATCTCAGTGCCAAGGAAGCGAGAGCGCAACACATCCTTGAGCTGTTTCGTGACAGAACAGAACACTAAATATAAGAGATGGTGTTTGCTCTAAGGTTTACCGCTCTGGTCAGCCGTGCTCTGTCCTTCGAGGATTTCGTGGAGGTATTCCATCAACTCGCTGCAGAATCAGAGCTCGGAGACGCGGTGCTCATTGGGCTTTTTAAAGGCGCAGCTCGTGGGCTCACCCCCGTCGAGCTTGCAGACACTACAGGGCTGAGTTGGAGAACAGCCGTCTTCCTGAGCCGTGGTTGTCTGGGCTCATACGAGAGGACACACCCAGTCTGCGAAAATCCCATTGGTGGATCACCTGACTCCCGCACCGTCATCACACGCGTTGTCCGAGAGCGAGCAGCGAACCACGCACATCTCTGTGGATACTGATCCGCCACTACGACCCTGAGTGCCGTCTCAGACAGTTACGGATCCTCCTTCACAACTCCACACTCGTGAGGAGGAGTATGGGGTTAAATTCGTGCCAAAACCTACCTCCATGAACTCACAGCCAGGAGAGCTATATGAAATCCTCACAGTCTCAGCCCTGTATCACCGTCAGAGGAGCCGTGTTATACCCTGTCGGTTCCGGTTTCACAGCCAGGAGAGCTGTCACAAATCCTTGCGGTTCCTAGACCGCTAGTAACAGGTCCCAGCCCCGTATCACGGTCCGAGGAGCCGTGTAATACCCTGTCGGTTCCGGTTTCGCTGCCAGGAGAGCTATCAGAAATCCTCGTGGTTCCTAGCATGGCAGTAATGGGTCCTTGAGTCTCTAGGGGCTCTGCTGGTGGCTGCACAAGCTCAGAGTCGGTGAACCCGGGCTATTAATGAACTCTGGCCCTGCTCTGAACTGGCCATGGAGGCCGTCAAGGAACTTTTTCCCTGCCCTGAGGGAAATGAGTTCATTGAACTGTCGCTCTGCCCTGAACCAGGCCCAGAGACTGCTGAACTTCCTCCCGGACCTGCCCAGGCTGTCGGGACCACTCAACCCGAGACGGCGGCAGGTAAGAACTTGGCCGAGGAGGCCAATACTAACCTGTTGTGCTAATTCAGGTTCCTGATCCGCCCAGGAGGGCCTCTTCGCAGTCTGATCTGCCCAGGAGGGCATTCTCGTTGCCTGGTCGACCCAGGTGGGTCTTTCCTCGGTCTGATCCACCCTGGAGGGTGTCTCCTCCGTTTGATCCACCCAGATGGTGCGTCTGCTCTGCCCTGTAGGATGTCTCCTCCGTATGATTCACCCTGGTGGGGGTCTCCGCCGTCTGCTCCGCCCTGGTGGGCTTCGCCTCCGTCTACGCCACCCAGGTGAGCGTCTCTGCCGCCTGCTCCGCCCTGGTGGACGTCTCTGCTTTCTCCGCCTCCCCCCTTAAAGACCTGTGAAATTGCTCTTGTGTCTGGAGGCCGTGCTTTGGGGGAGGGCTCTGTAGCGCCGTAGGCGACATTTGCCCTGCCTTAGCGTGCTCTGTGATTGTTTTATATAATCAGTGTCTGATTATGTTTGTATTTAAAGCCTGCCTGTTGTCTTGTTCTTCGTGTTCTGTTAAAGTTACGTAGCCCTCCGTTTGTTTTTGCACTTCTCTCAGCTATTTCCTTTTTGCCTTTGTGTTTTATTAAATGTTCACTCTTTTTGAAATCTCGTCTCCGTGCCTTATCTCAGCGCCAAGGAAGCGACAGCGCAACACATCCTTGAGCCGTTCCGTGACAGAGGGAAACAAGGGGCACCTGTTCTGTAGAATGACCCTTCTACTTTGTCCTACACAGGAATCATGTGTAAATCAGCTGTCCTCTCTGTGTAGCCATTTAGAATAGCCTGTTTTGTTCAGCGTGTTTGATACAGGGCTATAATAATCGTGTTGCTCATTTGAAACGAAAGCAACAGAACAGGAAAGAAACGTCCAAGCTGTCTCTGTAATACCCACTTGAGCCTCCCAGCTGGGCAAATACATCACACGCTTCCAGTGTTTACTCTGTGAGAGCTCTCTCCACTTCTGCGTGAGTTATAGCTCCAGCACCACAGGCACAGGGTGTGATTTGGCCACTGTGGGTATTAACAGTGTGATGATGGAGTGCATGCACTTTGTGTTGAAGTTTTTCTATCTTCAGTGCCTTACCTTCAATATTTGATATGTTTTGAGGGTATAATAAGACATATGACATCAATTTAGGCCAGTATTTTTCAACCTTCTTTGTTTTAAGGCTCAATTACTCCTTCTTTGAGGAAAGTTATATTAACACACACACATAAACACTCACTCACACACGCGCACATAAATGAACAGCTTAGTAAAATAATTATCTATATAAAAATATTCCAAATATATTAATATTAACAATTTAATTGTTAATATTATTTATTAAACATTATTTTAGAATGTTAATTGTATTATTTAAATACTAATTTGATTATCCATATCAATATTTTATTGTCCTATTTTTTTTTTTGATACAAGTTAGAAGAAAAATGCAGAGAAGAGTCTGCAATGGCTTCATTTTATGAATACTGCTAGCATATATATATATATACTGTATATAAAAACACATGTATTTTTCTCCCCATAAAATTAGCACATAGTTTATTAGAAACTCTTATATTTTTTAGGTTCTAATTTCTGTCATCGATTTAGCCAACAAAATGCTGACTGACAGCATGCAACAATTAGTTCTTGTGAGCCTGTACTTTTTCTTAGAAAGGAAGATGGTCAGACACTCATCATGGCTCATATTTACTTGTTATATCCCACAAGCCTGTGTTTCATTTACAAACGTGCTGATGGTTTAGTCTCAGTGCTCTCACTTTGAAGCTCATGCTGAAAGAATATGATTGAATTTGGGATGTGAGAACACAAAACAGTTGTGTTTATCCCACAGGAGAGGGACGGTATTGTCTTGTGTGAACAAAACCCCATCTGACCACTTCCATACAGATGACCAGTGATGGCCACAGCATCAAACTCAGTGTAAGAACCACCTCAAAATATTTTATTACGTATAAAAGTATTGATCTTATCTGTTTGTATATAATTGGCTGCATGTTTTTGTCTACAGTTCAGTCAAGATAACGCTGTCTATCGTCCTAGTGACCATCATTATACTGACTGCACTGGGTAATTTGCTTGTGATGGTGGCTCTCTGTAAAGACAGACAGCTAAGGTAATGCTATCATATATCTACATTTAAATTCATTGGGTCAGTGGACATTTTTGATGTTAAAATAAATACAAACTATTGGCTAGTTCACTCAAAAATGTCTGTCATGAATACTCACTTCAGAACACAATTACATTTTTTTTTTAATTAAATTGTTTAATACAGTTATTTTGTTTTCTTTGCACTCAAAAGTATTCTTGTAACTTCATAATATTATGGTTTAACTACTGATGTCACATGAACTATTTTAATGATATACTTTCTGGACCTTGAACGAAGAGGAGAGCGAGTAATTATTAATAGAAATCTATATTTTTGGGTGAACTATCCCTTTAATAACAGCCAGCAGCGTGTTTAGTACTGAACTCATTCTATAATTGCAGGTGTCCCAGGGCTCTCAAGTTTAAGCAAAAGTTTGGAGTGAGATTTGATCTGCTATAGGGGAGGAGCCACAAAATATTTGCAAAGCAGCCCCTCTGGCCCACCCAATTCTCTGAAGTTATTGCTAGCAGTTTAATTTTACTTATTGCTCATAAATGATCAGCACAAATATGAATTAGAACAATTGGTAAATCTGATAAAAGAGACAAATTCATCCAAATGAAATAAATAGCTTCATATATTTAAAAAAATACAAATGTATCAAAAATAAACAGATAAATTTGGTGCCAAAAGAGCCAACCGAACAACTGAGCCAACTTAATGTACATGCATACTGTACACATATAGTAAGATTGCAGAATCTGAAACCTTAGTAATAATTTAGCACGAATTTGGCAATATTTCCCAGCAGCAGCTCACACTATCTTCGTTCACAGGCTACTGATATTGTCCAGGAATCATAAAATTAGTAATACACATAAATAAATAATGAATGGATTACCTACTGCATTCGTCATTATTGCTCTTTCAAATTCCCCTCCGTGTGTGCGTGCGCACAGCCATGTTGTCGAGTATCGAACGTGCTGGCAAGCTGGCACATCGTATACTTGTGCCTCGTCTATTAATTGTATAATCAAGTTATACTTATCTCTTACTTTTCAGCGTGAGAAATACAAGGTGTGGCGTGAGAGCGTGTGAACTGGCTGAAATGCGTTTGTCTCACGGTGAATGCGTGAGACTTGAGAGCCCTGTGTCCCCATCTGTCACTGTCAACTCTGTTACCTAGGTAGACTCACAATGGAGACAACAGCGTAATTTTCCTGTAACTTACAAAATTCTAAGCGATAATTGCACCAATTTAAAGGAAAAATATGGTGTGGTAACAGAGTTGACACGAAATTTGGGGACACACTTTTTCTATTTAGGGCTTTAATAAATAAAATGAATAAACTGTTGCCAAAAGAAAAGTACTATAAAATAATTTGATTAAACATTGATACATGTTCACAAAAAATACACTGACTAATGTGGACAAGAAGAAATCATGATTTTTAGCTATTTAAGACACTTTTAAAATACATTATTATATTGTTATGGACCGCACATCTTGTAATTCATAAAGAACAATAATTAATAAATTAAAATGACAAAAAATATAACCATTTGAAAAAAAAAGTATTTAAATAATGCCTTTGTTTTTGTGGGGACACCAAATCTTGATGAGTTATCAGACGATGTTTCAGAGTGTGTGCACGCTTCATGTGTACGCGCACAGAACCGAGTCAGAAAAGCATGCAAATTAAATGTTTAACCGGCAAGGCTTTAAAGCACATGCAATTAATGCACTTTTGAGATTGCGCATAAGTGCCCGTAAGTGTAACTCTATTGCTGATGTAACTTTTGATGTTAATGTATGCCGCATTATACAGAATATTGATACGGCGGATGCAGCTGATAGAACGTGCGCTACAGCACGATACATTTCTTTGAAAGCTGACATTTTAATCATTCACCATCAAAAATCATATCACACACCCCCTAACTACCAAGCATAAACGCGTGCTACAGAGGTACATTTTTCATCGCACAGACCAGTTTTTTCATCGCACGTGCAACATGTCGCATTTCTGTTCAGCTCTGATTATGTACACAAATACATTTATTTTGCATTCAATTGATCGCGATTTATCGTTGCCCACCACTGCTAGTTTCCTGTAACTACATGGCAGGGTAATATAACAATATAATATAACATAAGATGCACAGTGATAAAACGGCACATACATTTTTTTTTTATCAAATCGAAAAACCTGTTAATACCTGGAAATGCATCATAGTCTGTGAGGGTTCTTAAGTTTGATAAATTGTCATAACAGCTTAAACGTGAGTATTTTTTGTGTATAGTCACTAAAACATTTTATGCTGTGAACTAATGTTTATTACTGTAATATGTTTATTTATTGTTTTATATATATATATATATACAGGAAGAAGAAGACCAACTTCTTCATTGTATCACTGGCATTTGCAGACCTTCTAGTTGCCCTTGTTGTGATGCCGCTGGCAGCCATAGAGCTGACCACAGGTCAGTGGAACTATGGAGAGACGTTCTGCTTGATCCGTACCTCACTGGACGTGCTGCTAACCACTGCATCTATTATGCATCTGTGCTGCATTGCACTGGACAGGTGAGTGCGTTCATGAGGCTACTATAGAAACAAAAAATGACTAATGTTGTTCTACACAAATAACTGCTTGTGTTGCCATGGCAATATTGAGAATAGAGGTCTTAAATTAGAACATGCTATCATCTGCGTAATAGTTTTGGGACTGCAGTTTTCTTTGCTAGATTTGATTATATGTTTTTTTTCCCTAAAACCTATTTGGTTCATATAATTGTATTCCTACATGTGTACATTAACAGTCAAATAATTGGACAAATTAAGATTTTCTAATCAAGTCTTTTAAAGGGATAGTTCATCCAAAAATGAAAATTATCCTGTCTTTTACTCACCTTTGAAGTGTCCTAGGTTTATGTGACATTCTTCTTTCATATGAATCCAATCTGAGTTATAATAAAAATTGTTCAGACCCCTCCAAGCCTTTGAATGAGGTTTCGAAAGACATGAAATAATATGTGTGTATTCATAATAAAACGTCCCCCATGTGGCTCCAGGGGTAAATAAAGTCCTCTTGTAGTGATTGCATGGGTTTTTGTATGATAAATATCCATATTTCAAGTGTAAAAGCACTTTTCTCTCACGTCTAGGCGGATGACGTAAGACACATTGTGTAGCGTGATTAGTGATGAGCTCGAAGAGAGAGCAAAACAAAATGCCAGTCATGAATTAAAAGCACAAACCGAGGATTTGTGAAGGATCATGTGGCAATAAAGCCTGGAGTAATGGCTGTTAAATTCATCTTTGCATCACAGGAATTAATTATACTCTAAAATATATATTTCAATAGAAAACTGTCATGTAAATTTTTTTTTTTCATCAAATAAATGCAGCCTCAGTAAACATAAGATATGTATTTCCAAAAAAAAGATTGATCATTCCAAACTTTGGGATTTATTTATTCATACAGTTTATTTACTGTTTTTCCTCTAAACTGCAGGATTTGCATTTTGGCATCCAGAGGCGCTCTGAAAGGTTTAAGCCCTGTAATCATGCGTAACCAAATTACAATGTGCTACGGTGCTTTTCTGGTACCCTGCTGTGTTATATGCAAAAATGATGTCCGGCCTGTATTGTTATGTCTAATTTCTATTTTGTCCGATTCCTAATTATCATGTTTCTTTGATTGTAAAGATGTGTTTTATGTACAACGATTCACACCCAGAGTGAACTGAACATTCAGAAATGTACTCGCAAAAAAAGAAACACATAGTTTATGTCTTGACACTAACTCCAGGGGTTTGTCAGCGTGTCAGCTAATTATGTGTAATTTGCTGGATTACGTATGCAAATTTTCTCATGCTTACACATTAGGAAGACCGCAGCTCTCTTGGCTCGTAAGAGAGCAGCTGTGATTTATGCACCGCACCTGGTCCATATGGAAGGAACATGACTCATTCTTAGTCTCTCAAAGCCTCTCTCTCTCTGTTTCGAGTAACATATTCTGTTTATCTGTCCCACTTTGTCACCAAGTCCTTTCTCCATCCGTATGATTCCCATGACTCATGATGTCTTTGATTCTACAGTCACTAGCGAGCGTGTATTTTCTGGATGTACATATTTCACAGCATTAGCTTTTCGAGGAAAGATCAGCAGAATCATCTGGGTATATGATTGTACAGTATGTAGGGATGTATTGATTACGAAAGACTCTGTACTGCCTGACAGCATCCATGAATCATTCTTGTGGTGTTCTTGGGCAGGTATTATGCGATTTGCTGTCAGCCTCTGGTCTACAATAACAAGATGACACCTGTGAGAGTCTCACTGATGCTGATTGGATGCTGGATCATCCCCATTTTCATCTCTTTTCTTCCCATTATGCAAAGTTGGAATACCATTGGAATCGAGAGCTTTGTAAGTGTTTCTGCTAGATTTCGTCTAAGATGCATTAAACATGTTTTTTTTTTTAAATGCCAAAATAAAAGGGTAAAAACTATTTTTTTTATTGTATGTAACTTTAAATTTTTTTATAATTTCATTGATTGGCCATATATTGTAGAAAGACTCTAAATGATGGTACTTCTTGGGTGATACCATTTTAATGAATCTTACATTTATGGTAATTAAAATATTAACCAAAATATATTTTATAAAATTCAATATGGATTCTACAAATTGTAGATGATCTAAACTGCACTGCACTGATCTAAAGTTGGAAGTAAAGACTTGTACATAGCTTCAAACAATATATGTAAAGATATATTTACATTTCAAATATTGATTTTGTAGATTTTTTGTAGATTTTGAAAAAAACATCTTATAGAAAACATTTGAACAGCAACTTTTTTGAAAATTAGTTGACTTTATTTGTTGGATGAAGGGAAGGTCAAGACCTCAGGTGGTAAATCAGTACAATATTGGTTGTCAATAATTTTTTTTACAGATATATTAGGAATTATTAAAAAACAAATGTTTTATTAATGTCAGTATTTTATTATGTACAGGCCAATACTGGATATTTCACTGTGGCTGCTTTATTTCTACTATACATGCTTATACATGAGTGTGTGTGTGTGTGTATAGCTGAGCTTTTATAGTATCTAACAATAATTTAATCCTAATCTAAGGTTAATTTCTGGTAAATGTAATCTTTAGCAACACATCCACTGTTAATACTGTACATTGACTAGTAGCAATACACTGACTAATTTTAGTTTTTTTAGCGACAAATCAGTATAGAATTGCAATATCATCCATTTATCAGTTTCAACCTTAAGCAGCCCATGATGACAGCCAGTTCTTGGTATCACCCAGAATTTTAACCCAGAATTTTAATATTGATGCATCCTTAATTTATTTTCTGTTTTTTGATTTCTCAGATCGAACAAAGAAAACAAAACTTCTCTCGTAATTCTCATAATTCGACTTGTGTCTTCATGGTGAACCGACCGTATGCTCTGGTGTGTTCGGCCGTGGCCTTCTACGTGCCTCTGGTGCTAATGGTTCTCGCATATCAGCGAATCTATATCACCGCTATGGGACACGCTCGGCGAATCGGCTCGCTGCATCGGGCCGGCTCAGCCCCTTCTTCAACTTACCCCAACAACGATCAACACGGCTCCAACCGCATTAAGAATGAAGCCAAGGCAGCCAAGACGCTGGCTGTCATCATGGGCTGCTTCTGTCTGTGCTGGGCGCCCTTCTTCGTCACCAACGTGGTGGATCCCTTCATCAATTACAGCGTGCCCAGGCAGATGTTGAACGCATGGCTCTGGTTGGGTTACATCAACTCGGGCTTGAATCCGTTCTTGTATGCTTTTCTAAACCGGGCTTTTCGGAAAGCCTTCCTTAGGATCCTGTGCTGTGGAAATGAGCGCTATGCCCCGCAGGGGGGCTTTAGTCCGAGCAGACGACACTCAGAGTCTGTCAACGGAACCTCCATTTCTCTCAGGTACAGTTAGTCCCCTTGAACACACTGAGCTTTCAGAAATGAGTTCTGAGAGAAAAGAGATGAAAGACAACCTTAGATGAAAAGTGCACAAAAGAATGTGTGTACTGTGTATATTTACTATGTATATATAAACACACACACACACACACATACAGTATATATCTTGTATACACATTTATATTTTATATTATAAATATATTTCAAATAGAAACATATTTCTCTTAAATATATACATGCATGAGTTCGTATTTATATGTTCATACTAAATATCAATAATAATCAATAATAATTGTTTTAATGGTTATGTAATGTACTTGTCATAGCGTAAAGCCTCAGTTCTGTACATTATGTATCAAAGGGTCCCTGCTCCTTATTATCCTTGGCCTGAAAAATGCTAAAAATGTTAGAAATGATAATGCCACAGTAATCTTAGACTATCTCAGACATTATCATAAAAATTATCTTTATAAAACCCATTTAGAAACATGCTAATACCATGCAGGCTTTTACAAGACACTTAAAAATGACATAATCAGTTGGAATATGCTCTGTAACTTTGAAAGTGAAAAGCTGTGTTTAGCCGCAAGAGCTGGTGGAATATTCAGCATCGAGTCTTTCCACAATTCCAGTTGTTTTTCTCCTCATAGTTTCAGACTGTTTTAAGTGAGCTCTGCCATTACAAAGGCAATTACCCTCACACTGGTTTTGCATAAGTATAGATGAAATCACGTTGTGGCTCCCGATCAAAACAAAAGCACATGGTTGTGACCATGCAATGTTCATCACTCTGAAACTTTATGATCTGCGTAAAACAACAGAGGCATTTTAAATACACCACGATTTATTTTTCCCATCTTTTATTTGTGCGTTTCTATTATTTGTGTGTGTTTTCCACCCCAGGCAAATTAATTACTTCACTGATGTTTTGACCCTTTTGGCTTTTATAACTAAGGCCAGTACTCTGAATGTCTATGCTCCGTGGTTTGCCGTCTAGTCCTAACAAAATACTTGCAGTTTTATGCACCAATATAATGGGTGTATCCTTATGATTTGCTTTGCTACAATGATGTTTTGTAAATTACTGTGAAGTGGCTCTAGGCTAACCATGATATTTGGTTTGCATGGTATTGGTAGTCTCCTTTTTTAGATTTTAGTGTGCTGCAAAGCCCTCAGCCTGTCATGCAGCATCTTATTTCAAGTATTATTTTGCTGCATATTATTCAGGATGTGGTTTGACATTTATAATAATTAAACTATAGCTAACATTTTTTTTTACATATAACTTGTAATAATAAAAACAGTTGTAATTGTGTTTTTTATATTTGATGGTCGAATTGTATTAGATGAGCTACAGATATGGCTTAATTCAAAGCATCTGACACACCCCATCTACTATTTTGGGGGAAACAATTAATTCTAATCACATAACATGTTTTGACTCATTATTTTAGTGGCTTATTTTGAATCCAGATCAACTGATGAAAAGTCAGATTAACTTAAATAAACCTGGTTTATTTGGTAAACTTGTTTTATGAAACAGGGCAGGTCCCATCAACCTCATTATTTTGAATGAAAATCATAAAAACATTGCACAACCATAACAATCTGCCAAACATAGATGACGGCCAATGTTTTTAAAATAACATTGCATGATGGTTTTGTGATAAACCATTTTTTAGCTTTCAGGGGGTGTTTTACAATGGCTTATTAAACTTTCTATTTCTAATCTACAGTATTTTGATATATTAAGTAAATTTAAAGGGATTCATCTTCAGTTGCTGGTCCCCATTGACTTCTCTAGCGTAGAAAAAAACACTATGCAAGTCAAAGGGGACCAGCAACCGAAGGTGAAAAATCCCTTTAATATTAATACTGACTAACATTTTTATTCATCATTTTGAACTCAAGACTCATCAATTCAAAGAACATAAAGGCATTTTCAAGCAAACTAAAAAGCTGGGTGCTCAAAATAAATATGTGAGATTATGCTATGTATTCTCTTAATAGATAAAATGTGATATTTCTAAAATGTAACCAGTGGACGTGAAATGCACCCTAATATAACCCGTACATATATACAGTACATACACATAGTTCACTAAGTTTAGGGGTGACTAAATATATATTTTAAGATTAATAAATCAATTCCACTGAAAAGGAGGCTTGATTCGTATGTAGTTCGTTTTACTGTAGTGCTTTTCAAAGGCTTGATTTAATCTTTGTTTTCCCAAGGCAGCCTATGTCAAAAATGATCTCAGGGGGAGTTTAAGAAGGATGATTTACCCGCCTCTGAAATCTATTCCCCTGGTGATATTATTGAATCCAAATTAATAGTATGCATTCAGCTCGTTTAATTGCTTTAAGGTCTCCACGTATTCCAGTGTATTGTTTTAAAGCAGCTTTCGAGTGCTGTAAACATAAGGATTTAGAGTTACACTTCGTCCCTTTTGTTAGGGGCTGCTGCAGAATCTGTCCTTGTGCAACACGAGCAAATACGCAGCGAGAAGTGATTTTCATTTTCTTTTTTTTTTGTCTGAAAGCTACAGCCTTGATCCCCGCATGATGTATTTTAGCGCCGCATTTTTCCCACTTTGTTCGTTATCAGACTGATGATTGGCGATGCAGAAAAGGTGTCAGAAGACACAGCTCTCTCTGCTTCTGTTTCCATAGAGACATCTCTATTGGCCAGCATCCAGCAAACCTTAAGCGTCAATCACAGCCTTTCACATTTTCCATATTGTACACATTTTTTAACGTTCCGGAGGAATGTGTCGTTCTCCCTACCAAGGAACATGTTGATGACTTAGCCGTGCGGTTGAAGTCTGCTCTCTGCGGAGGGCTTTGAGTTGAGCTTTCTGAATCCTTTCAGTGGCAGCCAGACTCACGTTTCGCTCTGTGTGCCTGAAAAAGCGTTGCATTTGTGAGAGGAACTTTGGACCTTTGGCTCAGTCAGAACCAGGTACGGCAAAAAGCTGCAGTTTTCCAAGAATTAATAATGCAGGACCATGTCCAAAACCTATTCAGCATGATATGTACATGATAGCAAGCTTAAAGGTAAACGTCTCAGCGCTCAGGTTCAGCCAAGGTCAAATCAAATCCTCCACACAGCTGTGAAACCCAAAGCCAAGAAATAAAAGCAAAACAAAGAGAATGTTTTATTGTTGCTCTTCAAGCTAACAAGGAGCATGATTGAGGAATGAGAACATCCTGATAGCGTTACTCTCGCTGATAACGTCTTGAAGAGAAGCTGAGATGATGGTGGTCACATGTTTTATGACTCTATCTTAGATTAAGGACACTGTTGTTATTGCCGTCTATAAAAACGTCCCGTTAAAGAGAGAAATTCAATTTGATGGCACTGCGGCCCTGCACCCTGACATCACTTTTATTCAAACCTGCCTAAACGCATTTTTAAAAAAGCATCCTACCTGTGATTGAGCGCTAACTCTGCTTTGCGAAGAATTTGACATTGCAGTAAAGGCCTTAAATATTGATTCGGCTGTTTTAGGATGTCAGCTGTAATAACTGTGTAGTTTTAGTTTCTGCCATTAAGATCGCAGACACTTAGAGTGGGTTAACAGGAGCAATGGGTTAATGTCTCCAATTGATTTTACAATGTACTTTACAGGCTTTCCCTCCTTGCCGAAGTAGTTATTAGCTCAGATTGATTTTAGAAGTGGCCCTATTTTAGCAACCCTCTATACAAATAGTGCCAGTGATGAGCAAACCTCCTCGACCGTGCCAAAGAGAGGGCATAACTATTAAATAAATAGTTATTATTATTCATTATCTTGCGATTATAAACTATTTGATTAGATATAGCATATTATAAAAGGTGCTGGAGTGTTGGACTTCCAGCATTGAGCTTATGTTTAAATTGTTAAAGGAATAGTTCATCCAAACGTTCAATCATCAGTGGTGATATTGTTAAAGGGATAGTTCACACAGAAATGAAAATCTGATGTTTATTTGCTTACCCCCAGGACATCCTAAGATGTAGGTGACTTTAGGCGTTTCTCAATGTCAAGGAAGGATCCTCGGAAGCCAGAATTTTGAGGATGCTACGTCATCGACATCCGTCGAAG
>JAUMHQ010000085.1:7732015-7749357 GCA_032361165.1 Enteromius paludinosus
TATATATACACACAAAAAAATATATATATATATATTTTTTATTATTTGTGTGTATATATATACACACACACACACACACACACACACATATACACACACACACAGTTTTACTTTTTAAAAGAAAGAAAAAAAAAGAAAAATGTAGCACCTGGCTGAGCAACAGTTTCAAAGCTTTGATATTATCATGCGTGAGCAGAAAAATATCAGTGTCAGGGCAGATTGACTCCCGCTCCAGACTGCTCTCTGGTTCATGTCCCATCTCATCCATCAGGCTCCTGATGTCTTGCCTGAGGCCGGAGAACACCTTCTCCCTGCTTACCTACAAACAGAGAACTTAAAAATCACAAAAGCATCTAGGAGAGAAATTATCAAAAAAAAAAAAAAAAAAAGATAGCTACTTTTTCCTTGCTGAGTTTTTCAACATGGTCCTTTAGTTCCTGCAGCTGGGTTTGAGTAGGCACACTTCCCGATGGGATGTAATACGGAGTTGCGCATAGAGTCACGCACAAATCCTCATCCTTCTTCTTCAACTCACTCAGCTCTCTTAAGCGTTCGTTCTTCTCCGTAAGAAGAGATTCAACACGACACCGAAGGTTCTTCTCCATCTGGAGGACCGTAAGTTTTTCTTCCAGCTATAAAACATTGCAGGATAACAATGAGAAAATCTGGAGCTTTCAATATTTAGAGTTACAATTCTTAGAAAAACAGCGAAAAACCTTAAATTTTAGCCAAGCATCCGTTTATAATGCCCGATAACTTACTTTGTATGCCTCCAGTCCCAATTCCAAGCACAGTGTATCTAACTGTTTCTGGAAGGTAAGGACATCGGTTTTGATCCGTTGTCTTAAGGCTTCCTCCTCCATAATCATTGAATGCAAAAGCTCCTATAAAACATGTTCAACTCAGAGTGAGCGTCGATCAGAAATCGGGGAGATGTGATTAATGCAAAGACATAACTTACATCTATATGTTTGTTTACGGTTTGCATTCGTTCTACCCTCTGTTCCTCCATTATGCCGATACTGTCCCATATGTCCACAAGCCTGGCCATGGCATGATTGACCCCAGTAATCAAAGAGGATGCCAGAGCTTTACTGTTCATGGAAACATAAGAAAATAAATGAGCTTAATCAAATACTGATGGATCTTGTGGTGTTTGGACTGCCAGTGTCAGTCTCCATTGGCTTTTACTGCATCTGTTTGGCAATTATTGAAGACACATCACCTTTTAATTGCAAGAAAACATTGTCAACCGGTTTTAAACCAACATAAGGGTTAGCAAATATACTTTAATTGCATGTACATATATATTTTTAAGCTGAACTAGCCCTTTAACACTGTCTTTACCCCTCAAACAGCCCTAAACACCTAAATAAGGCTCACGACAACAAATCAGATTAGCCTTATTTTAGTTAGTTACTTATTTAAAATGACTACAGCGTCAGTAAAACTCGTTGTATAACCAAAAAGAGGTACGTTAACGTTAAAGTAGGTTATGTAGCTAGCGTGTTCTGTATTTAACGTTAGCAGCCATGATACAAAACCTAGCGTTGTTTTGGCAGATTGTTTTGGTGACTTATATACACTTACCTTCTACGAGAAGACATCGCTGCTAACTCTAACTTTTAACTCCGATAATAAAATAAAAAAAAATGTGTAGTATGAAAACAAACACCAGTCGTTTCACTCTGCTAAACGAGCGGGTAAAATTTGAATCTCGTCTGACGTCTTCTTGTCTTCTTCATTGGATAAAGTAAAAAGAGACTTATAGCGTCAGGAGCATTGCGCCACCAAGCGCCCCGGAGCGAAATAGTTTCCTTATCATATACACATTTCGTAGTGATTTGTGATAACGACGGTTATCATTTAGGATGCTACTGCGATAAATTATTGAAATAACTGTGCTCAAGTAAACATAACAGATAAGAATCTGGACTCGTGTTGCAAAACGGACACAAATAATCAACCAAGGAGGTACA
Organism: Enteromius paludinosus; assembly: GCA_032361165.1. Taxonomy (NCBI): domain Eukaryota; kingdom Metazoa; phylum Chordata; class Actinopteri; order Cypriniformes; family Cyprinidae; genus Enteromius; species Enteromius paludinosus. The sequence continues at coordinate 7,733,995 of JAUMHQ010000085.1, forward strand.
AACAACAAAATCTTCAACTAAGGTACAGCAACTTTAGCTGTAAGTTAACTGTTTTTCTTGGCAGAAACATGGACAGTTGTTCCTTTGCCACATAAGGTTTCAACTATTTTGTAAACAATACAATCGTAGTTTAATAACCACTAAGTATTAAAAGAACCCAAATGAAGATGTTTGTGACATGTAATCATAATGTCATAAGAATATAATGGGTTATGCAATATCATAAGCTATGTGAAGCTGAAAACAAGCATAAACCTTGAGGCAACAGTGGTATCTATCCAGATGGCAGAGTACAAATAGCAGTTGTTGACACTGGTTTAAAATATAATCACATCTCCAGGGGAAATTTGTCATTCACTTTTATTTTCTCAAGTACATCATAAAAACATTTTCACATTTTAAAGGCAGTAAAACAGACGACCTCAAAACACACATTTGTATTGACTTCTCATGATCCTGTAGTATTCGCTAATGTGTGAAGATTTTTTTTCTGGCAATTAAAGGGCAAGTTTCGCACCAATCACAGGAAACTAGTTATTAAATCTATTTCTGATGTCATAGTTTCATAGACAGATTTTAGGTCATTTTTATAAACATACCTCAAGACTTGTCTGTGAAACCGGTGGTCTGTCTCAGAAACATGTCATAAGTATTTATGGTTTCTTTGTGTGTTTGATTTTCTTGTAGTTAAAAAAAAAACTTAATATGACACATAAATGCAGTTTTGTCTTCCAGTGTGTAATAATAAGAACCCCTGAGTTTCTATAGTAGGCTAGCAGAATATTTAAAATATTCCTATTCAGTACTGACTCAAACAGGAGTGGAGATTTTGTTCAATCATGTAATTTCTTGCCGAGTATCATGTTTCAGGTGTTTTAAAAGAAAATAGGGTTTTCAGCTCTTGAGGCCCATTTGTGGATACATTACACAGACGAGTCATTAACCAGTTGTGTTGTATGAGTTGCAAAACAAACTGCACTGTGGATGGTATGAAATGACAGTTGTTCCATGTCTTTGTCACCAGCCCCAAAGAAAGAGCCTCTTCTTAAAGAATCTATCACTGGTGTGTTGCAGCAAGCCAGAATTACATTCACTCCAACTTCTTTATAGTCTTTTAAAACCATTTTGAAGGTGTTCACTCCTGCTGTGTCTATTATGGATATGCAGGAGCAGTCTAAGATGATAGTATGAAAATCAATGTTTTTTGAAATCAAGTTTACACTTACATCTCCATTGGTTTCATCTACTCTATCTGTCTTCCTTGCTGCCTTTTCTCTAGCTTTTTTCTCAAGTTTTCTCCTGCGGGCTATTTCAAGGAATGGCTCAAGTTCAGTTGCTTTATATAAAGATTTTAAAAAGAAGTCTTTGTTGGCGTAGAAAAGAGGCGCTTGAAAACGAAAGATCTTCACCTTTGGAACAGGCGAAAGATTATCATACTCTTCTATGTCCTCAAAGTCGTTGGTTTGCTCAATTTGGCCCAGTAATGAAACCTTAGGATTCTGAGTCTGGAACACCACACAGATCATAGAGAAGACCACACCAATCAGCAGTCCAATCTCCACGCTGATTAAAGCAGTTGAGCTCATGGTCACCAACCAGACAATAGCCTCAATCTTGCTTTCACGCCATTGCTTAGGGACGTCTACAAATTTGCGTAGGGCACCTCGCAGGCTGACGATGATGATGCAGGCGAGGACGCATTTCTGCAGGGCGTAGAAAAATGGTGCAAAGAAAAGAAGCACCAGAAGAACCACTAAGGCACTCACTACACTGGAGACCTGAGTCTGGCAACCTGTTGAGTCCTTCACCAGAGTTTTTGCAAGGGCGGCACTTGTCGTGAAAGAGTGGAAAAATGAAGGAATTATATTGCAGAACCCAATTGCTATCATTTCTTGGTTGGGTCTAACTGTGTAGCCATTCTTTTTAGCAAACATCTCAGACAGAGAAACGGTAAATGCAAAACTGATGACAGCTAATGGAATGGCATCATATGCTACTCGGGGCATCAGTTCAACACTTGGCACCTTTGGCGGAATGAAACCTGTTGGAATGGCACCTGAGATGCTGGAGCTAAACTGTCCGTTTAGATCAGCAAAGTGGGAAACTATTGTGGCAACTGCCACTACGACCAGTTCTGTGGGCAGTGGGATCTTCAAACGGTCCTTATAGCGATCCTGGATCTCTTTTGCTCCAAGCAATACTATAATGCAGATGGCACTTGTTATTAAGTCACAGTAGTTGGTTTTGTGGATGTTCTTGAAGATGTTGATCCAAGTGACCACCACTGTGCCATAGCCTTGGTGTCGAGGGATCTTAAGGCCAAGCAGGTACTTTGCCTGGACTGTGAGGATAGTGCAAGATGCCCCAGTGGCAAAGCCATCAAGCATAGGAGCAGACAGGTAAACAGAGACAAACCCCAGCCTGAGAATGGCCATCAGCACCTGAGAAGAAAATACAATACACAAAAATACATTATATTTTTTCGTAAAATGTAGGCTATTTATTTCTAATTATATAATACAAATGGAATTGGAAGGCGGCATTCACTGTGTTCCAAAGGGCACTTACACTCTTAAAAATAAAGGTGTTTCATCATGCCATAGGAGAACGTTTTTGTCTAAATGGTTCCATAAAGAACCTTTAACATCTAAAGATACTTCCAGTGTCATAAAGGGTTCTTTGTGGCAAAAGAAGGTTCTTCAGATTATAAAAAAAGGTAAGAACCTTCTTTAAAGAACCTTTGACTGAACGGTTCTATGTGGAACCAAAAATGTTTCTTCTGTGGCATCGCTGTGAAGAACCTTTTAAGCACCTTTATTTTTAAGAGTGTAGAAGTTAGCCCAAAGAGCTCAAAATGGGCCACTTCAGAGGACACTTTGAAATTATTCTGTAGTGAGAGACACTCGCTCCCATGATTCTTTCATTCAGGTTAAACTATGTGATAACAGTGCAACAAGTGCATTTTAAGTTTTGAAGTGAAGTGAAAGTGACTTGTGGCCAGGTATTGTGCTCTGCATTTGACCCATCCAACGTCCACACACACAGCAGGGAGAAGTGATCAACCACGCACACACACCATGAACACACACACAGAGCAGTGGGCAGCTATTGCCCGAGGAGCAGTTGGGGGAACGGTGCCTTGCTCAAGGGTCTCACCTCAGTCATGGTATTGAAGGTGGAGAGAGTGCAGGGAATTTACTCCCACCACCCACAATCCCTGCCGGACCTGGGACTCGAACCCACGACATTAAGGCCAGGACTGCCCCAAATGTTTTTTGGTAATTCCTTTGAACTCCCACTCACATTTATTTATTAGTTTGATGGTTACAGCAAATTATGTGGTAATTTGCAAATGTGATTTAAGAATGTGCACGTACCTGGTAGATTCCAGCAAGAAATGTTAACGCTGTGGCAATGCTAATGGCATAGCATTCCTTTCCACATTCCATATTCAGTGCCATGATCTTCAAGTTGACCAGAGTAGTGTTAGCTTCCCCAGTGCCATTTAACTCTAATGGGGTTTTTGTACTGTCTTCATTCAAATCAAAGCCTGCAAGGTAGACCTCTCGGTCCACAACTTGTCCGACCATCAAACTCATGAGGCTGAAGATGCCTACAGAAACATGTCTTGACGTTCCCATGAAAAAGTAAATGATGTTTGAAAAAAAGGATGTGTACAAGCCATAGATGGGTTCCAAGCCAGCCAGCAGGCAGTACGCAATGGCTTGAGGGATCAATATGATGCCAATTATGATCCCAGACATCAGATCTCCCCATATGTATTCCTTCACCTTGTACTTCGGAAGCCATTTCACTACTGGGAAAAAGCCTGTCAGAGTCCTCTTCAGTTTAGATCCTGAGCAGGAGAGGTTTCTCTGCAACTTTGTCTTGATAATCTCACGAATCTGTTTCCTCTCTTGCACTCTACGCTTTAGTGGACCCACAGTCACAGAGTTTAGGTCCTCCATGTCTTCCAGTGATGAAGGACTCATGCACTGATGAGGCTTTTAAGACAGCTCCTGAAAAAAGGGACAAAGACCTTTGATCAGTGTGTGATATCCTTTAAAGATCAAACTGAATGTCTGTTAAATTGGGGTAACTGATTAATCGCTTGGAGGTAGTGTGAATGGAAAACGGTTTCTGCGTTGTCTTTTTTTAGCTGTTTCTGTGGGAAAGTAAATAATTAGTCATGCAAGTTAACACGATTATCTAAGGTTATACACCAATCTGTGTTACATGTTAAGGACAGCATTTACCAATCATTAGAAGTGATTCTCACATACTTCTCTTATCAGAGCCTCTAAAACTGTTTGATCGGTAGACTCGAGTGAAACCAGGAAATCTCATTCATTATTATTAGGACAAAGTGTTATTCTAATACAGCTATTTTATGATGGCAATGATGTCCCTGACCTTTTATAATCATTAATAAAACTCCACAAATTCCAAGTACTGCATGCGGCACAATAGATCATACACATATGTGCACTGTTCAAAGCAATTCTTGAGTCAAAATGTCCAGTTACTAAATAGTTAACAGTAAAATCTCACAAACTGTTTAGTTTTGATCCCTTGTTTCATTGAATCCTCTTTATGTCATTGTGTAATGTATCTGCTGTAGGCTTGGATGTGCCAGACATTGGTCTCTAATCAAAGCAAGTATGCATGCTATTTATCTCCTAATTGCGTTTTTATTGGATGATCATAAAACCACCACTTAGATATGAGACTGTTTTTCACGATGGAGTCTCATAAAGTTTATAGGTCTATATTTGAACTGGCATTAACATCAGCAAACTATTTTGTTTTCCTGTATACTTGTTCTTCTGCCAAAATAGATGTATGCTCATTGTGTTTTTGAATTTTAAGACAAATAACAATCTAAATGAGCAACTCTTAAGTACAACACTCACCTGAATAAGTGGCTTCTTAAAGGAACAATCTATAAAATGAACAAAACTGCTTAGATTTATTTACTAACCTCTCTATACCCCGCCTCCCACCGCCTAAACGAAAAGCAGTGGTGTAGGTCCATGCTTCATTATGCAAAAACCTCCAGGCAGTCCCCCTTTCCAACATCAGTCATTTTCATAGGCTGTAAGAACAAAAGGCGGAAGTGTTGTGTCCCTCCTGGGTCAAACATATGCTAGTTTGCAATGCTCTGCATTGAGCAATATCTGGGCATCATGACAATAAGGTGTAAAGAGTCAATCTTTTACTGGCTCTTATGAAGAAAAACCGCTTCACACATTAGATCATGCTACGAAATATAATGAACTGTAATCACCTGAACTAGTTAGAATGAGAAGAAATGAAGAGACATGCAGTTGCACTAGAATTGGATTTTATACACGTGCAGATAGCATAACATAAGACACGTTTTAAGATTTATGCACTGAAATGCACATATTAAATTGAATTAAAATAAGAGTGTGGATGCTTTCTCTTAATTGTCTGCGCTCGTTTAAATAAAATTTAGATTAAAAAGTAATCGCAGGGCAAAGGCTTAAGTAGTCAATCTTTTACTAGTTCTTCTAAAACTGAGCGAAAACATTTTACCCTTCAGATCGTTCCCTGAAAAATACAGAAAATAGTAGAATCTCTGTTTCATCGGAACTAGTTGAATGTGTTATATAGTGAACTAGTTTTAGAATCATCTCTTTGTTTATGGCCGGCAATGCAGAGATGTTCAAGGGCACATCTAAAAAATTCACTCTGACTTGAGAAGATGCTGTTGTTCATGTTACTTACAGGATGTATGGCATGTATACTGTGATAAATTGTGTGAAATGCGATTTTACACACTCGTTTCTGTAAAGACTCATTTATAATAAATATTCTGTGCTCAATAATAGTTCTCACATGATAGGTGCCACACATAGATCATATGTTAGGTTTTTATCATTGAAACCAGACAATGGTGGTATTATACAATTTTATTATACTATAGTATAACTCACAGACTATATTGCGATGTGCAGGTTTATATTTATTTATTTATTAGAGTTTTCTGTGTTTTGTGTGTGTGTGTGTGTGTGTGTGTGTGTGTGTGTGTGTGTTTCCATTCATTTATATTATGAATATTGTGTCAATAAATAACAAAGGGCCAGTTGGGGCAGTCTCTCTGTTTATTTTATGAATTGTAAGCCTCCGTCATTTGGCCGAATAATGACTGTGTGGTTGAGAATAATGTCCTTTCTTTCCTATCTTCCTAATTGTAGATATACAGTACAGTTGTTGTTATCAGATCTGGCAAGTTGTATAGGCAGAGATCTCGGTCCACTTTATATGAACTCAGTTATGAGTCATACTTTATAAGTGACTGAGTGAATGACACACAAACCTTTGTGTATGGTGTTTGGCTTATGTAAGATTTAAGGTTGTCTTAATTGTAGTAGCACAGTATGAGTTCAGATAATATGTACAAATGAATTGTTTACCAGTTCAGTGACAAGTCCTAAATTGTCTAAAATCCTAAAAAGAAATAAATTACATGACATGAATGTGTCAAAAGGCATGTTGCTTTATCTTCATGTGCTATTAAATAATGTGGTATCATAGAAATATATAAAAGCTTTGTATGAGAGAAAGCCCACCACCATATAAAGACTGAGGATGGATATTTTGGGAAACAGGGACTCACCCTTGTCAAAGGAGCGGATGAGTAGAATAGAGAATACATTTGCCATGCCTTCACTGCTGAATTTCCCGGTGCGCATTAGCTCGGCTGTCTGAATAGAGCAAAGGATTGTGGGTAAAGATGTTGCTCCGCTTGCTTAACCCTCAGCAACCAATCATAGACAGATGGAGATAGAGGAAGAGAGAGAAGGGAGGGCTGTGGGCTGATCACCATAGAAACAGTGCCACCCACTGTCTCTACTTAGTATTACTGAATTTGTATGTAGCTGAGAGCATCTGAGTGGTGCACTATGAGCCACATGAGGGGGAAAAAATATATTTGAATTTGATTTTATATTTACACCTAGATTAGTTATATATCTATGTATTCAGGATGTATACTTTAAAGTTCATATAATATGTTTTAATGTTCAGTGTGTTGTTGAAATGCTTTGTTTTAATTGGCCCACAAGATAAAATGTGTAAGTTGTTTAGTCTTGTCAAAACCTTGCTCTGTTTTTTGAGCATCTGATCTGCCTCGCAAGAGCTCAGCCAATGGTGTGAGATTGGGCCGTGCCATCTGTTGGGCCAAGGGTAGATGACGGGCAGAGCGTTTGAGGAAACCTGTTTGAAAATAGTCACACTTATAGATGAAATATTTTCAATTATGTGAATGTAGTGTAGCATTTCTTATTCTATTGAGGAGTAACCATCATGTGTGTGTGGAAAAAACAAACAAATAATTTATTATCAGTTCTTTTCAACACGTTTTCAAACACGTTTATCTTAACCAAAAAATGATATCTTTACTTAAACTCAGAATCTTCATGGGAACGACTGGGACGTCTTATGTGACCGCTCGGGTTTGTGAGGCAGTGTATTACAGAAATGTTAACGTAACAGGATACTCAATGTTTGCTTAGCTGCTTTGTTCTTTTTATTGGTAATAAATAAAAACGAGTAAATACGAACATTGTTTCTCCACAGCAAACTAAGCATGAGCCCAAGTTCATTCTTCAAGTTAACCTTTACAGGTCAGTATGTTAATATATTTGCTGACATTCTGTCGCTCTGTTAATGTTCATGAGTGGTTGGGTATCACATGGCAACTCATTGATTTTATAAGAATGTTCTAAAAACATAAAAGATGATACCAAATTAACTTCCATGACTTCAACTATGTTTCCTAAGATTGTTTTTAGAAAATGCAGTTGTTGTGGTTTTTTTTTTATTTTATTTTATTTTTTATTTTTATTGGTGTTATCAAAATTGCATTCAATATAAATTTTGAAAAAGGACCAAATTCTTTAGGCCTTAGATCTTAATTAAATAATTTTATATATATATATATATATATATATGTGTGTGTATGTGTGTATGTGTGTATGTGTGTGTGTGTGTGTGTGTGTGTGTGTGTATGTATGTATATATATAAGGCTATAAAATAGAATATAGTGCTTGGTTTCATGATAATGCAAGGTATGAATAGCCAAAAGAGGTAGCCGGGTTTTTAAATGAAAACGATTTTATTTAATTTAAATCTTATTATTGTAATTATACTGTAAGTAATGTTCAGAAAACTGTGCCAGACCAGTCTGGAGTCTAGACTATTGTACATCTTGTTTACCTACATTGTCAGGCTTTAAAAGCCCCTTATGTCATTAACCCTGACTTTCTCCAACGGAGACTTGGCTGAGTACAGACAATCTGTTCTGATCCAAGACACCAGCTGGCTTGAGAATACTTATAGACAGTCGTAACAAGAACAGTTTTCAGAACGCATTAACCTATTGTAGATAAACTGGCAAGACTTAGATGACCCAATATTCAACTGATAACGCTCATACTGCGCTTACTTAGGCCAGCCTTTTTTCTTTGAATCTTTTAAGGTTGTTGGGCTGATTTTGTGAATTATTTGTGTGTTACTGCTTGACTAACATTTAAAATATTATGCCTTTTACTTTATTTATTTATTTTTATTTTTTCATTTTCAAGTTTAAACCTATTATTAGAAATAGACAGTGGAAATGTTCCTCTTAGACTCGCAGAGACACATTTAACTCTTGACTGGTATGATTTTAATTGCACTTCATTCTAATTCATTTAATTAATTTATGTTTTCTGAGTTAAGTATTAAACATTTAAAACATCTTCTTAATAGCTTAATAGAGTCTGTTAAGAAATGCTAAGACAAAATATATTTTTCTGCTGCAAATGAAATTGCTATAAAGTACACATTAGATAATATAATAGAAATATTTAAATGGTAAGAATGTAACTGTAATTGTCCAATTGTCTGAAAATGTATTTTTATTTGCTTGGAACCAGAAGTTAAAGTGAATGTATAATGTGAATTTACAAAATTATCATCACTAAAGCGTAGGAACTAAACTAAAGTAGATAACCTGATTGGCAAAATAACACCTGTCCAATTTTTACCATTTTAGATCTCACAAGCCCTCATTTAGCCCTCATTTCTGTTTTCTCATAAACTCTGTTGTTTCCCAAAAAGATGTGATGTGATATATACTATTTATGCTGATTCTGTTCTTCTTGGCATTGGTTAATAATGCAAATATGCTGTGAAATATAATAAATCCCTTTCAGTTTGTACACAAATGTGATATTCAAACTGCTGTTTATCAATAATCTAAAACAATGCACAACCATCCACCACTAAATATTCCATAAAAGTCTCCAACAGTAAGTTTTGTTTAAAAAATATTTATTGTCACACACACTTAACACAGTGCAAGATTCCCTTGAGTTAAGACGTTCAATGATGTGATGTCTCCCTGATGCACACATGCATCTCTACAGTGCCGACCCCAGATGCTGCTTCTTTTGCCTGCATGCTCTTTGTTTCCTCTAACAGTTTAGCAAGCCCCTGTAAAATGTGAGATGAGAAAAATCAGATCAAACAGACAAATCAAATCCAAACTCCATCTATATGTGCATGATTAACTAAATGAATGACTGCTTTTGTTGTATTGGAGCTAAAGCCTGACTTCTGTCAGTAAACTTACCAGACTGCAGGACGGGCTGGAACTGACCAGTCATACAGATCTCGTCTTGTTTCTGGCGGACCACGCGCTGGATTGCAGGAGGCAGGCCACGGGGGTTGCGTGAGAAGACCAGGGCATAGCCATCCTCGCATGTGCCATCATCCTTCAGAGTCCGGCAAGCGTAGGTGATGGCATAGTTGTCGTAGTCGGTGTCAATGACCCAGTAGTTGTCACCTTTATGAAAAATAAGCAGTTAATCAACTGATTCCTGTCACAGTACTGGGTACAGATGCGCTAATGGGTACATAAGTGTCTTCTGACCTCCGCTGGACAGATAGCTAGCCAAGCCCTGATAGTTCATGAACATCTTGCCAGGAGTGGTTGGGTCGGGAACACTGTACTGGGCAGCCATGTCAGCACACACAACCCAGAATCTGTAAAGAGTTAGCAGGATTAGCATTAGCATGTGACGTCATCGCTAACTTATTTCTCATTTAACCAAGAGCCTGTATAAAGCAGGATTAGCATGGGACGTCATTGCTGTCATATATTTAAACTCAATTGCTGAATCAACACAGAATTTGTAAGCGCCAGGATTACCATTAGCATATAGCGTCATTACTACCGTATGTTTAAACTTGTCTGAATCAACCCAGGTGTCTTAAGCAGTAGGCTAAGATTAGCATTTGATGTCATTGTTATCAAACTTGCTTTATGTTCCTAGAGTTTCTTATTTATGGTAATGTTAAAGACAACTTTTTATTACACTTTTTTAATTGTGCAAACATTATTTGAATGTTATGTTTAAGTATTCTTTAAACCTATTTGGTTTTTGTGCTAACGTTTCGAGAACATTACTAAAGAAGAGATAACTTCTATTCAGCAACATTATATTAATGTTTCTGATAAATATTTATTCTTAACTTCGAGAGAATCTCTAAAGTTCAGAGAACATTCTCTGTTAGCATGAGTTAGCAGAATTAGCATTAGCATGTGATAGTATCGCAATCTTACTTAAGCTTATTACGCTTTCTGAATCAAATGTCATTCAATGCTTCATTGTTACACTCATACTTTCAGACTCATCACTAACCCGAAAAGAGTTACGCGGCCCTTGGAAGAGGCAGTCATGGTGCCGTCATCATCAATGGTGTATTCGGCAGAGATGTTGTCCTGGAGGAAGAGTCCCTCTGGGTCTTTCTTCTGCTGAGCGTACCATTTGCCTGAATACTACAAGATGCAATACACCAGGTTAGGTCTGCCTGTCTGTTTTAAAATTGAAAATGTAAAATTTTTTATTCTTTCTGAAACCGCATAATACATACTCTCTTGGGGTCGAAGTTGTCCTTGACTGTAAAACTGTCCACAACGCAGGAGGAGGACCAGCAGCGCTCAACATAGGAAAGGAAAACCACCAGCAGGGCAAACTTGTAGTATTCCATTCTGAGCAACTGAGAAGTCAATCACAGTTGCTAATCAACTCATTGCAGTTTAGTTTAGTTAGCCCTATGGGCCTACAAAAAAACACTACATCTTACCTGTTTGCTTTGTTGTTGTTTGGAGTGAATGAAAGGAAGGTTTCAGTGTTGTAGGATCTCTCTTTGTGGTTCTCCACAAGGCTGTGTTGTCTACACTGAGCAAAGGCTCTTTTATACCAACTCCACAGACAGGCTTATTGATTATTTTCACTTCTTGTGACTAAATAAGGTTCCTAAATCTATGGTTAATCCGGTTGTAGAAATCCTCACAGTAATCTGGCTTCTGGTTGAACCCTCCCATGCTCGCCAAAAAACAATTAAAGCTTTATGCAACCATGGTGAATGTAGTGAGAAAAACAATTCTAAAACAATTCCCAGATGTTTTGTTTTAGAAAAACAAAACAAACAAAAAAATGGAATTTTGGAAACAAATCAGGTCTTTTGGAACACCTATTGCAGTATGTTATGTTATTAGGTTTTTTTTTTGGAATAGTTTACCTCCAAAGAATGGAACTAATAAACTCTTGTATATATTCTCTCAGCAACCTAAATAGTTACTGGTCCATATCATCCTTTGGCAGATTATTACCTAAAGCTAGAATGTTGCTGACTGAGGATGGTTCTTATTTTGAGAAAGACTGATTTAGATTTTTTGCATATCCATGTTTAAATCTAAATCTTTAGTGGGCTGTATATTCATGTTTATTATGTTATTATATTAGCTACTATAAGAGAAACAAATTGATATAAGATGAACAAGCTTTAGCTAATGCAAGATGTACTAGTTGTCCAATAATTTGAAATCAAGACAAGGCAAATTGATTGTTGATTTGAACGTGTAGGGTGCATGTTTATAGTGTTATCTTGATGACAATAGGCTCCTAGAGGCTTTGTGTTGTTTTGATGAGATGGATGTGATTACGGAAGCAGCTTTATTCGTTCTGTTATGTAATAATGTACTTGGCTTTTTCTAGATTTGTGTGATCACATACATAAAAGCAATGTATGAAATTGCATGATGAATTAATTCAATATGATGTTGTTCAGGGCTCCTAGTCTACGTCATTATTCTACTAGAAATTGAAAGATATTACTAATTATAGACTCATTTTCTTTAATAGATAAGATTCATTATTTCATTATTTCATGCTAAATGCAATTCAGTCAGAATCAGATATGACAGTTTTTTAATAGCTATTTAAGCTTTAGGTTTTGTTTGGAAATTTCATTAGGAATCATGAAACTCATTGTACAACACGATTGATATAAATTCGTATCTATTTTGAAATGCCTTGTTCTGGATTGTCACCGTAAGACTTTTCTGAGCTGTTCTTGGGACCGGTTCCCATGCATATCTGCATAACATTAGTAGCCAACATTTGCTGAATTAGCAGTATTAGGATTGGTTGGCCACGGGTAACGTCACGTTACAGCACTGAGATCTGGCTCAGATGCTATTGCGACCTCAGGAAACTTTGCCCTCAGGTGGGGTGATTCAGCCATCATATGTATTCACACAGGTGTCAGTATGCTTGACAAGTTCCATTACATAAAGCATCATTATTTCCCATCTTGAATAACTCTTATAGTGGCAGTGTTGTTCCAATCCCGATCCATTTATTTAGATGAGATATGGCTGAACTGGCTGACCTCTCTTGGCACTCCAGGCAGCGTTCAGTAGTATCTATTTGTGAGTATACTCCACAGAGATTAGTACACTTCTTTTTTTAAAGACCTTCACTTCTTTTTTTGGCCACAGCTTGTCAGGCTCTCAGCTATATATACACTATGTAAACAGATGACAAAGAAAACAGTTTTTTATTGTTTGTCCCTGGCTGTTGTTATTCTTATGCAGTGGAGTGTATTTACTGTTAAACGGGTTTAAAAAAACGTTTAAAAGAATGTAATAATTTAATCACGTTCACGTTGTTCCAAAACTATATGATTTCTATACAGTTGAAATCATTGGGCTACTATACATGTTTTTGGCATAACAAATTTTATGTATAGTATTTTGTGTTCTGCATAAAAGATTTGATTTGTTGTGTGTCCCTAGTGTTAGAACGTGTTTGCGCTACTCTAATTTGGTTAGAAAGCATCATGTTGAGTTAATAATTTTTTAATTAAATTCTTCACCATACATTTTTTTTTCTCAGTGGATATTATTTTCACACCTTGCTGTTTCCTTAAGCTTCAGCACTTGCAGAAATGCATCTATGGCCCTCTTGTTTAGTTTGTTGTTCACGTGGACCTTCACCCTGATCCTAATCCCTCACATCCCCCAAGGTTTGCTTCAGGCCAACCTATGAAAGTATTCAAACAAAGGCACTCCTTAGTGTGAGTTCATACACAAGTGCTGACCACGCACATGTTCCCATTGACTGATGCAGTAGATTAAGCTTGTTTTCTGGAATCACATCCATTGTTCCATGCTCCAGTTCAAAGAACAGGGTCTCTAACCCTAATAAAGCTTATGTATTTGATCCCCTCAAACTGATTGGTTATGCTTTTTAGCAACTAAAAGGCCTTTTTGTAAAATATAAAAGAGTCAACCTTCAGGTCATGATACACATGCTGTGAAACCTCTGTGTGTGTGTGTGTAAGATCTTACACAGAAAACTGTGTATGATGTGTTAATGCCTGCAAGAAAGTGTTCTTGAACAAAGCTCTGCAACATACTTACAAATGAAAATGTTACTTTTTTTTACCTCAAGAGTAGTTAAATATAAAAAATTCAGCAACCATTTCTATCAGCCAATTCAAGTACTGCAGTATAAAATAGTCAAGATTAATTGAGGCAAATTGCTAAATCATTTGCATGCGAGAGCTGTAAGTTCACACAAGTTCGAATGAGCTGTTATGAAATGAATCAAACTGCGGTCTGCTGCACCCTTGTGGGTTTTGTAGGCAGCGATAAAGCATTTAGACAATTACAAAAAATGTCTAAATTATCATATAAAACCTTGAGGTAATTTATTTAAAAGGGATTCAGAATTAATTATTTTTTTGTTTTCATTAGGTTAATGTGTAGCATCTTCCTGAACAGAACACACACTCAGATGATTAATTGTTATTAATTGCATAAAAAATAAAAGTTTACATGTGTGTACTTATTATGAATAAATAAATACACATATGTATATAGTTAAAAAAGTCTTAAATTTAGTTTAACAAATTTAAAGCCTTAAAAAGTCTTAAATTTTACAAGAAAGTCTTAATTATGATTTCAAGAGATCTTAAAGAATTGTGATATGGCTGAATGCAATTAAAAGATGATTAAATTTCAAACGACTGTGATTTCATAAAAAATACATGAGCGCTGCAAGTCCAGAGTCTGGTGAGTCCGAATGAATCTGTTAACAAGTTAAACTAGTGCTCGTTCAAGTTCATGCTGTTTAAGATATGGTGGCAGAAAATGTATAGCCTATATTTATAACATTTCATATAGTTAATATCACACGAAGAGTGACGTTTTTCTTCCAAAAGTCAGCATGATTACAAATTATTTTAAGCAACAAGTAACAACAAGTTAAGACACTTACGTTAAGACACTGTTTTGCTTCTCTGATGGCATTTTGTTTTTGAATGAATCTACGTTTAAATGATTCATTTCAATTGCAATGACTCACTTATTATTAGCGACATGTTGCCTCCTACTGGCGGTTTTAATTTACATTTAAAATATCTTAATTGAAAAAAATTAGTTTTCAACTTTTTACGTTTCAAATATCAAAACATTATGTATGTTTTTGTAACTGCAGTTTAGCATTCTGTGTCCCTCCGAGTTGCATTAAACTGTAAATACATCTACATGCCAATTGAGATGCATTGGAGAGATGAATTTTGTTGATACTGATTTCATTTGCTTGGTAATAGCAAAAATGCAAAGATTTGATTCAAAAGATGATGCAAACTTTCAAAAGAAAACTTACTGGAAAAAGTCACTATTCCTATCACTGTGAACTGACCACACAGAATATGAAGAATATCAAAAAAATTCAGGAGTCAGCTGTCCATGGTATTCTTTAAGATATCAACACAATAACGCACTCAATATTGCACACCTCTAATTCATGTTATTTCATTTATATAATAATTGTACTAATAATACTAGGCTGAAATGTAAAGGTTATCATTATTTAAAAAAAATTGTTTTAGTGAAAATCTGCATCTTATAAATGATGCATTGGTAACACTTTATAATAACTACACACTATGAATGATTAGTTAAGCATTAGTAAGCATTTATTTCATCCTTTATA